>VZTE01004705.1:420808-449128 GCA_013397775.1 Eulacestoma nigropectus
GGGGGGGGGTCTTGCCGAGCCATCACCGTGCCCAGCCGGATCCTGCTCAGAGCTGCTGGTGCTTTGCCGGAGCTTCATCCCCCTCCTGTGAATCACTGTATGATTTACAGGGAGTTTTTTGTTCAATTTGAAAAGGAGAAACAACAATCTGTTGCTTAAAACCCGGTGGCATCCGTTCCTTGAGCGCCGAGTGATTTAAACCAGGCTGATATCGCCAAAAAAGGCTGTTTAAAAAAAAAAAAATTTAAAAAATTGAATAGAAGAAGAGGTTTTTTATTGTTGTTGTTGGCAAAGAATTGCCTTTTAGGGGAAATGGATATTTAACAAATGACATTAATTTTCAAGCTTCTCCTAAATTAAATTCACATTAGTGTTAACAGGACTCAATCCTGACTCACTTTTTTTTGTTGTTGTTGAATGTGAAGCGCTAATAAACGGGACCACTCCAGGGGCTGGCGACGCGTTCCCATGGAACGCCACAAAGGCGCTTCATTGTCTTTCCATATACAGTATGTAAAAAGGGGGAATACATGGAAAAATGACCTCACTACCTACACGGGAGGGCTGGCGGGCGCCCGGCGGGTGCCAGAACCCGCGCTGTAGCAAACAAACACAGCACCAAATGAGAAGCATCCTGTGCTGCCGCCGATGACTATGAAAGGAAGCAGCCGGCTATGGGCTCCATCCCGCTCCGTTCCCCGAAGCGGCCTGGGAGGAAGGAGATGAGGGAGGGGGGGAAGAAGAAAGCCCTGAGTTATTTTCCAGCCCGCAGCTTCCAGGTACCTTCCAGGCATGGATGCGGTCACTTCCTGCGGTTCAAAGCAGCGGTGAGCGGGCCGGTCCTAGCCCAGCTGCCCCGCCTTGCTGGGGAGAGCCGCTGTCCCTCACATGGTGGAGCAAATGTTAAGTCACTTTTCTGCAGCAGAAATTCCCTTCATTCCCCATGGCTCAGGCTGTGCAAGCTTTCCTTGGTTTTTAAACTGAGGGTCAATTTAGGTTGGATACAAGAAGTCCTTAGAATGAGGGTGGTGATGCACTGGCACAGGTTGCCTGGAGAAGCTGCAGATGTCCCATTCCTGGAAGTGTCCAAGGTCAGGTTGGATCTTGGAGCAACCTGGTCTAATGGAAAGTGTCCCTGCCCATGGCAGGGGGTTAGAACTTGATGACCCTTAGGGTCCTTTCCAACCCAACCCACTCTGTGATTCACGCCCCAGGATGCTGCTGTGGCGTTACAGCAGGTACTGAAAGCTGCAATGGATGGTCATTCCCATCCATAACTGCACCAAGGATACACCACGCTGAAGCCACAGCCACTGTGAAAGCCCCACCTCGCTGGCCAGCCCTACCCCAGGTCACAGGGAAACGAAAGAGAAGGGAAAGGAGAGGGGGAAAAAAAACCAGAGCAGATACGAGCAGGCAGAAAGACCTGTGCCAGACTCCGAAGGATGCCACCTCCTACCATCACTCGGTGTTCCACACAGCCTTTTTCACCTAAACTCACTGTTTTGACATCAACTTTATCAAGAAGTGTCCCAAACCAACCTGGTTTATGCTGGTACAGACCCAGCAGTGGTTTGGGCAGGTGCCTCTCCACAGGGTCACTGCTGCAGCATCGTGGTTTAGCCATGGCCAGGACAGGATTTGTCCCCCTCCAAATCCAAGGTTTGGTGAGACTGGTAGGCACAGGGGCTGATCCGGCTCCATCAGGAGGGCAGAGGGCTCAGCTGAACCTGGGAGAGGTGCTGGTCCTTGGAAAGGGTGCTGGCTCCTTGATGGGCTTTAACCACACCACTTATTTTACATATTATTTTTATAATTTTATATCTTGTTTCATATCTTAGATCTTAGATCTATGTATAACTGTAATATTTTTATACATTAGATTTTATTTTTTTTATTTTTGTATATTTAATTTTTTTTAATATTTTCAATATTTTACATGTTACTTTTAAATTTTTTTAACATATGTATTGTTTTTATCTTTCCCCTGCCCCTGTCTCTGTACAGCCGCTCTGGGGCCAGGACACCATCCCCCAGTGTTTTCTTTCACTGCACGCCGGTGGCTCAGGTGTGACGCGGGACTGGAAATGGCTGGAGCTGACATAGTTTGGGGATGATTTCACTGCCGTTATGGCTCAGGCTGGGGCTGTTACTGCACAGCCCCTTCCGATTTTTATGACTTAATCTCTCCAAAGCTCGGGGCCGGATGGTTTTGGGCTGGGGAGGAGGAGCGAGGGGCTTTTAGCAGGTCGTTACCGCAGAAATATGGAGAAGGTACTTGACAGGTAAATGGAAAACCTGACAGCCCATCCTGCCGGCTTTCCCAGGATGCAGGGAGAAGGGGAGGCAATGCCAAGTCCTACCTGGGTTTTATTGGCAGGTGGCATCTGCTCTGTGTCCCCTAGGGGGACGGGGCAGTGGATTCTGCCCGTGTGTGCAACTGTGTGTGCGTCCCATGTGCAAACCTGTGTGTGTGCAAGCACTGGTGCACATCAGTGTGAACGGGTGTGCAAGCACACGTGTGTACCTGCATCCCCGTGTGCATCCACGTGCACATCCATCCCCGTGTGCATCCGTGTTCGCATCCATCCCTGTGTGCATCCACGTGCACATCCATCCCCTTGTGCATCTGTGTTCGCATCCATCCCCTTGTGCATCCACGTGCACATCCATCCCCGTGTGCATCCGTGTTCGCATCCATCCCCGTGTGCATCCATGTTCACGTCCATCCCTGCGTGCATTATCCACGTGTGCAGGCATTTGTGTGTGTGCACATCCCTGGATATCCGTGTGCCTGCATCCGGGGTGGGGTGTGTGTGTGCATGTGTGTAGCCACGTGTGTGCACCTCTGCACGTGTGTGCTGCCCCTCTTTGTGCATCTTTTTTGTTGCCCCTTTGTGTGTCTGAGCCTGCATGTGCATCCACGTGCTCCTCCATGTGCATCCACGTGTTCCTCTGTGTGTATCCATGCGTGCATCTCTCTGTGGAGATGTCTGTGCACACCCATGTAGGTGCATCCCTGTGTGTGTGTGTGTGCATCCACGTGTGCATCCCTCCATGTGCACGTGTGCTTGTCCATGTCCATGTATCCATGTGCGTATCCATGTGCACACATCCCTGTGTGTGTGTGTGTCTGTTCTGCTGGAGGTTCACAGATCAGCTTTATAGACGTTCTGGATTTTTTATGGCGTTACGGAGCGCTCGATGACATCACCCACCCAAATATTAAAACCTCATGTACCAGCCAGCCCGGCCTGGCCGCGCTCAGCTCCAGGCTCGCCGTTCCCGAGGCTGAGGCCGCAGCACAGCCGGGAGTGAGCGGGATGCACAGGGTGGCAAGCAGCAGCTCCAGGGCAGCCCCAGCTATCCCAGCCCGGAGCTCACCATCGGGGCAGGAACACTGACACAATCACCTGATGAAGCCATCGCAGCTGGGATGAGCAGGGAATTAGAGCCTCTTGGTCTGTATATTTTGAGTGCCTGGCATGGGAGCATCTGTGGGAAAAGGAAGATGCTGCCGGTGCTGGTTCCCCGCTGTGGCACCAGGCAGCTGCTCTAGACCAAGTGATGGCATTTATATTTTTCCCCCTCTTCCAGAAGAAAAAAAAAAAAAATATCAAAACCAAACCTGTTTGTGGGAAACAGCTCCAAAACATTTCCTGACTCGAGAAAAAGTGCATTGGAAAAAAAAAAAGTTTCCAGTTTTTTTTAGATGGGAGGCAAAGCCTTTGGAGAGGTAACAGCATTCTGTGGTGGGAGGTTAACCGAAAGGAAAAGGTTGAAATGCAAAAAAAGGTTTCAAATGTTCCCAGAACAACTTTTCCTGGTCAAGTAGAAGCAAAGTTCCCAAGCCTTCCCCAACTTTCTTCTTTGCAGCTCAGTTTGGGAAAGGAAATGTTTGGAAATCTCAATGCTCCTTGCAGACAGGAAAGGCCCTGTTTCCTCTGCGCCATGCCCAGAGCTGCCGGGCAGCAGGAGCACTCGGGTGAGGCTGGGTGCCCTCCCCAGCTCTGCTCCCAGCAGCAGGAATTCTCTGCAGGCAGGGGAGGGCAGCTGCATGCAGGGAACAGGAGTTGGGGTATCATAAATATTACAGGTTTTGCAAAAGAAAAGAAAATGAGCCAGCAAGGAGTCCTTAATGTGCCCTGGGAAATCTGCACAGCCTGAAACCCTTTAGCTTTTTTCTTGCTGCTAAGTTCATCCTCTACATCCCTCGTGGAGCTTTGGTTGTGCCCCCACAGCTCCTGGCATTGCCCCCACCAGCCCTCACATTCCTTCCCCTGCCTTAGGGCCATCACAAGCCCCTGGCCCCCCAGGCCCAGGCCCCATGCCAAGATCTGTTCACCCAGCACCGCTGGGGTCCCTGTGAGGAGGACAGGTCCCTCACAGGCAGATTTGGCAGAAGGAGGCAGGTTTGGCTCTCATTGCATGAGACATGGAGGAATTTGGGGGCTTCTTCTCCTCACTGGCTCTGAGCCGACTGAGCCCCACAACGTCTGTCAGAACCACTTTGTGCTTCTCTTCTGAAGTGAGTCAGCAATGCTGTGATGTACCCGCAGGCCAAAGGGTCATGGAAGGGTTGGGATTGTTCTCCAGAGGTCACCTAACCCAATCCAATCCAACCCAATGCAACCCAACACAACTGATACAGCACAACCTGACCTAACCCACTCAATCCACCCAACCCTGCACAACCGAACACAGCCCAGCCCAACCCAACATAACCCAACCCAAAATAACCCAACCCAACCAAACTAACCCATCCTAATCAATCTTAATCCAATGTAACGTACCCCAAGGACCCAATCAACCTACCCCAACATAACCCAACACAACCCAACCAACTCAACTGAGCCTACCTAACCCAAGACAACCCAACCACCCTAACTCAACTTCCTGTGAAAGTCCTAAAGCAAATTTCCCCATCACCTCCCGCGCAGCCGAGCTCAACCCTTCCGGGATGTTACAGTGGTTTTGGTTGAAAGATCTCCCTCCTCCTGTGCTCGGCAGCCCAGGGGGGTTGATCCCTTCAGGGAACTGAATCACGTCCCCCCCACCATCGTGGGAGCGTCACAGAGCGTCTGAAGCTCGTCAGGAGAGTCAGGCCAGGCCGCGCGGGGCTGTTCTGGGAAGCCATCCAGCCATCCGCTGGAGAGAGGAGTCTGCCTAAAAATGCCTCTGCTGGCTCCTCTCCACACTCCGACCGTCCCATATGGAACAAATGTACATTTTCCATCAATTGTTTGTATTTTGCATTTAAAGAAAGAAGGGGGAGGGAAAAAGAAGCCAGCAAGCAAGCGGGCTATACATATACGCGAAGCGTCGGTGACAGCAGATAGGCCCCATCGCGGAGAGGGAGAAACACTGGCCGGCGTTCAAGAGACTCAAACGTATGGTATGAAACAATAAATTTTAAGTGTGTTTTGACATATTTGGTGGTCTCTGCCTCATGCTTAATGAGCATTGGTCCACGTTGCGGGGGAACTGCACAGCTCGGGTGGTTGGCAGGCTGTGCTGGGCGGGGGGCCGGTGGCCAGCGAGGCCGGAGGCAGACGTTGAGGTGGTCCTGGCATGTGTGTCCCAAGGGAATGGGGCACAGGGATGTGGCACCACACTGGCATGCTCAGAGGAAGGGATGCCGCGGGTACCGCAGTGCCTCAGGGGAGCCAGCGGTGATGCTAGCTTGCAGGAAGAAGCATCAAGAGGTAGAATTGGGTTGAATTTGGTCAGGAGGGGACACACAACATGGTGGTGATGTCCCAGAGCAGCATCCCTCACCTCCACATAGCTTGGGCAACCTGTGCTCCCATCTCCAGGCTGGGTCCCAGTCAGGCAGCGCTGCTTTGCCTGCAGGAAGACCGTGGGCTCCCACATCCCATCACCACTGGGAGAACGCTCCAAAGGATGGGCAAAGCGGCAGAAGGGAGTGCAGCCCTCCCACATCCCCTGCCTCTGTGCCAGGCTGCCCGGCTCCCCCCGTCTGACAGGGTTTGATCAGAAAGATGGACATGAAAGTGGAGCTTGGCTCTGGTTTCTCTCTCATTCAGAACATTCAAAAACTATTAACTGTGGTGGGGGTAAGCAGGCAGCTGGTTTTAATATCATGCTCTTCCAATTGTGTTGGGGTTTTTTTTTTCCTTGCTTTTCGCGAGCACTTTAAGTGACATGGTTACATGTATTTGATTAAAAAGCTGTAATTCAACGAGTGCATTTTCTTGTACTGTACAAAACGGCTTAAAGACACAGGATTTATTTACGGTGGTCTCCCAGTTTTTCTGCTCTGCCAAAAGACAAGACGACAGGGAAATCACAGGAGGGAGGACGGATAGCAGCAGAGGGGGACATGCAATCTCTCTTGGCTTTCCCAGTTCGGGGAACATGACTGGATCATTTCCTCTGCTGTAAGGTCAGCCCACTGCCACCAGCCTGGTCCTTGGGGCTATCCACTGGTCCCAAAGGCACAAGTTCCTTTTGGTGTTCCCAGGACTGGGTCTCAGCTTACAGGAGCTGGCAGAGGGGACAGCTAGGAGGGGACAGCTAGGTTTGTCCAAACTGGCCCCCATCTTGCCTGCAGCAAGATGCTGCAGGACACAGCTGGAGGCAGGAGGGGGAGATTTTTGCAACCATGCCTATCCCCTGCCCGCACAGTGATGCTGCCAGCACCGAGGAGCCCGTCCCAATCCGGCAGCTCTATTTCCTAAGGAGGAAAAAGCCTTTATGAGATCCCAGCAAGGAGCCATGGCCTGATGCTGCTGAGAACCCTGGATCATCTCCTATTAACCCCAACATCTCCCATAGCACAGCCACAGACTGGAGCCATGCTCACCCACACCTTTTTGGCTTCTCTGCTTCCAAAGTGAGGGATTTCAACCCAAAAAGCAGGTGTGGAGATGAATAAAGAGCATGGGGCTGCTCTGCACCCCCTCAAGCACCAGAATTACCATGTCCCCCCACTCTGCTGGCCACAAGGGGCTGTGGCACAGTCCCTGCACTCCGTCACATCCCTGGGCTTGTTGCATTCCTCTGGCCTGGAAAGCAGGCGTGTGCCTGTGCGTGTGCGTGCAAAGCTGACCCCACAAACCCGCTCCACCCAGCACAGCTTCACCTTTCTCACCCAGATGCATAATAAAAATTTGTAATAAAAATAAACCCAGCAATGCTTGCACCTCACCTGCCTCAAAGTCCCCGATGCGCAGCCCCGGGGACATGGACACCGACCCCAGCATCACTCGGGACCACCCTGGGAAATCCCGGCCTCCCCCAGCCCTGCCTGGGGGGCCGGAGCCTGCCTGGCTGCTGGCCATGCTGAGCCGAGCCGTGTCTCTTCCTCAGCTCTCTCCTGCCCAGGGATCACCTGCAGTTCAGTTGATTTATGAACGGAGAATTTTTCGAGCTCTGTTTCCTTTTCATTGTTGTTTCAGTTGCTGCGCTCGCTTCCGCCCGCCTTTGAATAACTCCTGCCACGCTGCGAGCGGTGAGAAAGGCACCGAGTAAACACTCACACTCAGCCCAGGACCGAGGGGCAGGAGCCCCGAAAACGTGGACACAGGGCTGCCCGCTGGCTGGTCCTACCTGTGGCGGGAGGTTGCTGGGCTCCGAGCGAGCAGAGCCCCGAAGTGGATCCCTCTTTTCTCACAGCTGCAGTTTGAGATGGGGGAGCCACATCCTAACCCCGTGCCCCGTGACACAGCTCCTGGGAAGCGGCAGTCCTGTGGGGATGCTGCTCTCCCATGCTGTGGCTGGGGAGGAAAGGGTTGTGGTGGGTGGTTTGAATGGAGGGACCCTAAAATGCGACTTGCGGGGGGGGCGATTCATTGCCCCATAGAGGGCAGGGTCCCCCCACTCAAGGCTGTGCTCCACCCGGCTTCATTCCTGTCCTCATGCTCAGCTGGAGCCAGGGGCTCCCACTGCGGCACAGAAACGGTGCTTTCTGGGGAGGTTGGCTTGATTTACAGCAAAGCCCTTGAAGAAAAAAAAAAAAAAAAAAAAAAAAAAAAAAATCATGAAAGGAAAGAAACCCCATCCGCAATCTCAGCTCAGCACAGGACCCACCTCCCCGCTGCTGCCACCTGCCATCCTCCTTCCCCCTCCCTCCCAGCCCCATCCCGGGCCACCGAGAAGCCCCCATCCCGGGCGATGGGCAGCTGCCCGTGCCGACCTGCGCCCATTGTCCTGCCCTTCCTCCCCGCGCCCCTCAGCCCCCCGCCGCCGCCCCGGGGCCGGGGGGAAAACAGGAAGCGCTCCCCAGCACGCTGCTGCGGAAATGAGACAAGCGGGCTGGAGCGGCGGCGAGGACGGCGGGAGGAAGCGGACGGGATATTTGGAACTGACGGCGAATTCTTGGGCTTATCTCTGCGCCGCAGAGGCCCAGGAGTCCTTACAAAACAGCGCCCAGCTGGAGCGAGGCCCGCGGCTTGGGACGCGTCCTCGCCCCCAGCGCTGCCCCTGGTACCCGGCCCGGCGGCGGGATGCTGGTGGCAGGGAGGGGACGCATCCAGTGTGGTGGGTGGCACCTGCGTCCCATCCGTGGTCACAGAAGGGACCTGACGCCTTGCTGCAGGGTGGGGATGGGCGGCCCCCAGGCCGAGCGGTGCCCAGGTTGCGTGTCCCATCCTTCTGCAGGAATTTGGGGATGAGGGCGCTCCCCGGCATCCCTAAAGCCTTCCCAAAAACCCCGCTGTTTTATGAGCCCCTAGGCACGAGTTCCCCCTTTCCCATGGGAAATCATTCCCTGTCCTTCCCACAGTCTGCACTGGGACACTTTCAGCCCATCACCTTCCCTTCCACACCCGCAAGCACCAGTGGCAGAGCTGGGATGCGGATGCCGGTCCCCCTCTTGCCCTGCCCTCCCTGCCCACAAAGGGTTACAGCCAGCCTGGATTACTCCGATCTCGCCCTTCCATCTGCTGCTGGCCTTTTTGGTGGGTTTGAATTATTTTTCATAACAATGCTGTGATACTTCATATTCGGCACACCCCAGCTGGGGAATAGAAAGCGGGTCCGGGCTGGGAGCACCCGACCCAAAGGCAAAGGTCTCTGCAGTGCTTCCTAAAAGCTGGAAGCTGCCCGCTGCAGGCATGGGAGAGGGGCTGGGGTGGTGGCATCACCCCGGGGAGCTGGGGCTGCTGCCAGCACTCAGGGCTCCCCAGTTGGGCTTTGGTGGGGTCAGTCCCTCGTTTGTTAATTGGTGGTGAAAATGAGGCCGGAGCCCTGCAGCGGGCAGGGGAAGGCAGCTGGAGCACCCCAGGACCAGCGCTGGGAGCGGCTCGAGGTGGGTATCACCTTCCTGTAGTGTCCCCGACCCGGTGGGGCCCCCCGGCCGAGGGCACCCAGCGCGGTGGCTGCAAGGAGGCACCTCTGGAGCCGGAGAGCGCTGGCGGTGGGGCGATGCCTGCGGACGGGACCCGCCGAGGAGGGCTGCCGCGGCCAGTGGAGCCAAATTTGGTGGCTGGGGGGGGCCAGGGTGTGACGGGTCACCCTGGCAGAGGCTGAGACTCCTCCTCTGCGGGGAGGAGGACAAAGGATGGAAGCGGCTGCCCCGTTGCAACACATCCCCGGCGAGCACAATGGAAATGCCATCCTCCGTCTTGTGAAACAGGAACCTCATATGATCTCGCTGAAGGCTTGGGGACACTCTTGTAGGTCTGAGTGTGACGCTCCCCGGGCTCCTTTCTCTACCCGCAGGGGGACAGGGAGAGTGGGTAGTCCCCCCGAGCATCCCTGCCCTGGCGAGGACCGAACTGCCACCACTGTCCGCTGTGGCACGCTGGACCCGCTGGCAGGAGGAAGGTGATGCCCTGCCACCCACCCTGCGGCCAAAACACCCCCAGGTTCCCTCCCAGCCCCACCAGAACACCGTCCTATGGTTCCCCCACAGCCCTGCTGAGCATCCCCCTCCCGCCCTCCTGGAGGACTCCTAAATAAACTTCGTTCTCCCTTTATGTTCTTGACCCCAGATTTAATTAGCCCCCCGTTTCCTGCCTCTATGAAAAATCACTTCCCCGAGCAGGTGGCTGCGATACCGCGGGGGCTGTTGTTGTTTTCCTCGGGGCGGGGGGAAGGTGGTAAATGGGGGGAAGAGTTTGTTGTTTATTTTTATATTTACAAAGCGCAGCTTTTTCCTGGTGCCGGGCATCGGAAGAGAGGCAGGATGTGACCTTCATCCATCTCCTCCTCGCTCACACAATGCGGCCGCGAGCGCCGCGGGCCGTCCCCGGCTTTGTCCCCCCGCGGCCGACGGGCACCTCCCGCGCCGCCCCGCCGGCACCTGGCGCCCGCCGGCACCCGGCACCGCTGCCCCCCAGCTGGGCCCCGCCGCTCACACTGGGAGAAAAAGGAAAATAGAAAAAAAAAAAATTAGAGAAAAAAATAATAGCAAGGTTGCCGGTTTCCTCTCTGGAAAACAAGCTGGAGCTGAGCGGGACGGCAGCGTGGGAAGGAGGGAGAGAGGGGTCCCGTTGAGTCCCTCGGGAGCCTCCCCTTCTTGGGGAGTGGCCTGGGCACGCTGCCTCCTCCTTCACTCCGTGTGTGGGGCAAAGCGGCCTTTTTCGACCCGGCCTGGAGCAAGTGAGCCCGTTCTCCCGTGCGCGGCTCAAACACACCTTTGGCTCCATCCACATGCAGTCCTGGCATAATCCGGGGCAGCAGGCAAGGAGGGGATGCAGAAAACATCTGGTTCCCTCACCCTGACGTCGGGGGGAGCACCCAGCAGGGAAGAGCCCACCCAAATCCCAGCAGAGACTCGCAGCACGGCTGCTGCTCTCTGTCCCCATCCCTCGGAGCATCCCGGTCCTTGCAGGGGGCTGCAGCTGTTTGCTGGCTCCAGCTGCCGGGATCGCTGTGGTGGGCTGCTCAGCAGAGCCAGCCCAGGTGCGGAGCTGGCAGTGTCCGGCCTCCCTGTGCCCATCATGGGATGGATGAGGGCGTAATGGAGTGAGCTCTCCTTGTTTTCCTTCTTCCCAAGTAGCACCACGATTCCACAGCCTCTTGGTCTGGAAGGGACACACTCCGACCCAGGCCCCACCCGTTTGTGCCGATCAGCATCTGTGGGGATGAAGCTGCAGGGACAAACATCTGATGTGACCCCCCCAAACCAGTGCTGGCACCCAGCGCTGGTTCTTGCTGGTGGCATCACTGCCCCAACAGAGAGGATTTGCTGCAGGATTTTACAGGGACAAAGGATCTGTCACCCCAGAGCATCTACCCCAGAGTGTCCCTCAATGTGGCTGAGCTCCACTCGGAGCTGCCCAAGACCCCAGGCCTGCACTGTCCAGGGGGCTTGAACAGGAGCTGGCACTGCCAGTGTGACCCCCTAGAACCCTCCAGCACCTCAGTGGCAAAGCCAAACACTGCCAGCTGGCACAGGGCTGGCATGTCCCAACCCCCTGGTCACAGTCTGAATCCTGGAGCAGGAGTGGGGCCAGAGCATGGCACGGCACAGCACGGAATTGTGTGGCACGACACAGCACAGTATGGAGTGGTGTGGCATGGCACAGCATGGCACATCACCTGGGCTACCCTTGCTCTCACAGAAACGCCACCCAGAGACACCAGTACCTCAGGGCCGCTTCAGTCTCACCCCAGCCAAGCATCCAGCAGCAGAGCAGGGCGTTAATTAATTTATCTTTAATTCCCCAGCATCCCCCATCCCATGAGCTGGTCAGTCCCCATCCTACTCAGGACCCCAGGTAGGAGCAGGTGCAGCTCCAACGGGGAACAGCACCCACCAGCCCAGTGCAGACCACCCCAGAGCCCACTGGACCCCCACACCCACCCAGGGACCCCTCTCAGGTCTGCCGGGCAGTGGGTGCCCACCTGGGCGCAGGGCCGGGCGCGCTCACGCCGGCGCTGGCCGGCACAGTTGGTTATCCTTACATTTGGCATCAGCCGCTTCCATTGGGCTCCATAGGGGAGGGAGAGAGAAAAGGAAAACTCAGCTCAGGGCAATTTAATAAGTTCAGCGTTACGAGCTGGGGAAAAGCTGTGGAACACACAAGTGGTAACGCAGGATTAATCTTTCCTTTAGTCTTGGGAATTATGTTTTCATTAATCCTAATTTTTCCAGATGTTTCACTCCTTATACCATGCTCTTCAAAGCCTCTGTGGCTGCAAATTCTAATGAAGCCATGAGAACATTTTAAAGAGAAAGATTCAAAGCTTAAATTGCTTCCTTTTTTTTTTTTTTTTTTTTTTTTCTCGGGTTTTTCTTTTTTTTTTTTCCCCCCCCCTCCTCCCTCTTTTCCCCCCGGTTGGGCTGTCGGGGAGTGCATGCGTGTGCGGTCCCAGCGCCTCCACATGTTGTGTTACACAATGTGCTAACAAGATGGAGAAGGCCACTCGGGCCGCGTGATGCCGGGGTGACGTCTGTTCGGCTTTGTGTCCCCCCCACCCGGCAGGACCCGGCTGCGAGGGGCTGGGGAGGAGGGGGCTGGCCCCCTGCCCGCCGCCTGACAGCCGGCACCGGGGCCCGCGGGGTCACAGCTGGTCCGGAGCTCTGAAAACATTCCCGGTGATCACTCCCGGCTCGTTAAGGCAGCAGGAGGGCGGTTGTGCAGGACCTGCGGAGGGGAAGGAACAGAGTGGGAGCTGCGCAGGTAGCCCGGCTTTCTCGCAGCGTCTTTGGGGAATGGGGAATTTTGGGGTGCTCCAGGCTGGAGGGAGCAGCGGGTTGAAGAGTGATGCCAAGGTCGGGGGTGTTGTCAGCAGTCTCTTCCCACCACACGGCACTGCCCTGCAGGGATGAATCTGGAGCTCCTGCTCCCTCCTGCCCAGCAGCCGGTCCCCAGCACCCACCTGGGTGCCAGCGCATCACCACTGGGTGATGGGAGCACCCAGCCAGTCCATTGCCACAGCGGCATTCCCAAACCTTGCTCCCCTTCAGGCTTCTCTCTCCATCCGTCCATCCATCCATCCATCCATCCCCGGCCCGGCACGGCCGCAGGATCCGGCCGCCACCGCCCAGTATCCCCTCCTCGCCGGGAGCCCTCGTCTGACGCAGGAGGTCAGGCAAGACGATCGTAACAATCCTCCCGGTCTCCAGCACCCGGGATTCAGATCCATGTACTTATATGGCCTGCAGAACACGGTGGGAGCATGACCAGCGTCTGGAAATCCAGATATGACTAGATCCCTTCATTAGTAATTTCTTGTACATGACTTTCTAGACCACGGGGATTTGTTAAATTTGCAGGGGTGTTTCTCACAGTGCCATGGACTGGCTGCTGCCAGCGTATATTGGCTCGGATCTGTCAGATCCTGTTGCCTTATATGACCCTCGGTTAATTCAGCTTTTCTTTGTATCCAGCCCTCAGCGGGGAACTCCTCCAGCAGTCCCAGCGTGGATCCTGCTAAAATGGTTCCCCAGTCCTCCTGCCATAAAACAACTGCCTCCCCCCAGTGAAAGGGGGATGTGGGGGGTGGAATTCAATGCTCCCCTCCCTCCCCACTGCCCAGGCCCTCGCCAGATGCTTCCTCCATCCCTTCTCCTTTGGTGCCAAGAGAAAACTCGGTGTGCCTGGAAAATGTTACTGGAGGGATTGGACCTTCTCCCCACAGGGCCCGTGGCATCCTGATGGTGCACCCTGCACTGTGGGGTTAATCATTCTCTGCCTTCAGGGGTGCTCGAGGGCTGGGGGGGACTTTCACCTTCCCAGCGACCTCTTGGAATTTCAGCCTTCTTTTATGGGTGCCATAAAGGTTATTTTTTAATCTGCGTCCCAGCGGGGTTTGCCCCCTCTCAGCTGCAGGGTCCTTAATCTGGGGAGAACTTGGGCATCACTGCTTTTTATGCTTCATCTGGTTTGGGAAGTGGAAAGGCTCACAGGATGGCCTTTTCCCAAGGGAAGGGGATGGTGGTACCCAACAGCTCATCAAAGGAATGTGGTGTTGGTTGGCCCTGTGAATGTGGCAGAGCTGAGGGTGCTGCTGGTAGGGATGTGAGAGGCTATGGGTCACAGGGAATCCCAGGAGCCCAGAAAATATCCCAAAACCCCAAGTGCTGCCAGAGCAAGACTTCCATGTGGAAAAAGATCGTGTGCCCAAGGACATCCTGCTGAGCCTGCAACTCCCTATTGCCCACTGACCGAGCCCTGCCACCCCCTCAAACACCCCGTCCCCAAGCACCAGCCCTGCACAGGAGCTTCCCCGTGTGTTCCCCCAGCATCTCCTGACCCTGCAGAGTCCAGCAAGGGACCCCAGCCTCCTGGTGCCCCACACTTCTGCCCCTTGACAGAGATGATGGCCAGATCCAGGAGAGCATTTACATCCCAAATGTCCCAATATGCTGCTTGTCCTCTCCAGCAGATCTGGCAGTGCGGGGATGCTCCAGAAGGATGCATCCCTCTGGCATCTTCCTCCTCCTCCTTGCAGGAGGCACTGTGCCATAACCTTGAAATCTTCCAAGCACTCTGTTTCTTAAAAGACCTGATCCATAGCTTTTCCTTTTAGGATTTGATTTAACCACACCTTAGAAAAGCCCCAAACCAAAGTGGGAAGAGGCAGGCTGAGATGCTGTGGGGAGCAGGCAGCACCCACCTCTGGCCACACCGAGAGGAGCCCAACTCCTGCTGACCCAGAGCCAAAATGCTTCCTCACCTCTCTAAGAGAAGCCCAGCTCCTCCATCCCAGGAGCAGAACCTGCTCCAAGCATGTCCCTGGGCTTGGATCTCACCCACAATCAACCAAAGAGGTTTCACTGCACCAGGCTGGCTCCTTGAAAATCCCCTTGATGGGCTGGCAAGGTGTGCGAAGGGTCACAGGTGAGAAGCTGGGGGCTGAAATCCCCTTTCTTTGCCTTTTTTGTAGCAGCAAGGGCTGGGGGAGGCTTTGCCTGCGTCCCTTTGTCCCTCATGTCACTGCCTGGTGGAGCTGGGAGCCAACAGCAGCCACAGGAGGTGGGTCAGGCTCTGCCCCTGTGCAGGCAGAGGCAGGAGCAACGGGAGCATCCTGCCTGCTCACCCCATCCCATCCCATCCCATCCCATCCCATCCCATCCCATCCCATCCCATCCCATCCCCAGCCACCTCAGGGACAGCAGAGAGAGCTGAATGGCACTGTGAAGAGCCCAGCCCCACATTTCCTTGGGTGAGGGATCCCCACAGGAGCATCCAGTGCCGTTAGCATCACCAGCCATGCAGCAGGGACATGTTAGGGGCAGACAAAGATCGTGACTCCCATCCCAAAACTCCCGCTGCTCCCACCACCCATCTGTTGCCGTTGGCCATGGCTTGGGAGCAACACAAGCCCTCCTCACCCGCCAAAGGCACTGCCTTCAAAGCACCACCTCCTCCTCTCTGTTGCCCCCATTTCCAGCATCTTTCGGTTGAAAAATGGCTGGGGAGGGTTTGGCAGAGGAGCCTCGCGCAGATTATTCAACAATTGTTTCCCATTTTGCGCCCTCGCCTGCCTCATCCTCCAGTAACAATGACGAAGAGCGGCGCGGAGCCAGCGCCCGCGGCAGGGGTGTTGAGATCAGGGACAGCACAAAAATATCTCCTCTCTGGAACAAATATTTACCAACCCTTCTGCCTTTTGTTCTTGTGGTTCTCATATATTTTTTTTTTATTTTTTTTTCCAGACATTCACTGGCAAAATGTCACACTAAGCAGCAACCCAGAAACTTTGGGGTAGCTGCTTGGCTGCTCTGGGCTTTGTTTTTCTCGCGCGCTAATTGTTAATGAATTTCCAGCCATTTAAGCCAATGCAAACCTGTGAGAAAATGATCTTTTCAACCCTGACTTTGGAGCTTTATGGTGCTTCTCAAAATCTAAGCGGTGGATGAGGAAAACGTGCATCATCCCACAGAATGGGGGGGTGGCAGTGCCAGAGCCAACCTGGAGAGGGCTGTGGCAGAGCCAGACCGGGAGCTGGGGTTGTCTGAGCTGCCAGCATCACTCCAGGGTTGCAGCAGGGAGGTCCCCGTTCCTGGATGGGGGTAAGTTAAATGGGGGTGGGTGCCGTGGTTCCCCCATCCCTGGCCAGCTCCTCACCAAACTCCTTCTCCCTCGTCTGCCCCACCTCAGGTTTTTCTTGTTTCCCTTCAAAATCATAATGCCCCTCATGTCCACTTTTATGGCGGCCAAACAAGAACATGTGGCTATTTTATGGGTGTTGTGTTTAAAGAAGGGAGGGGCAAACCCCTCCTCTTCTGGCACATAAACTTAGATCTTTGGTTAAAAGTTAACCGTGGCCATAAAACCCTCGATGTAGGAGCAAGCGGAGCTCACCCTGGAAGCGCTGCTGGGCTGTCATCTCACGCAAGTGCCCTGCTGACCACTGACCACCGTACCCTCCTGTCCACTCCAGGATGGCCGTACCACCCTCCACCCGTCCCCGTCGCCTCCTGCCCATCTTCCTGGGGCTTTTCCAGGGTGCCCTGCTCCTCTTCTTCGCCCTCTTCATCACCTACGATGAGCCCTCAGGGCAGGCGGAGCATACCAGCTTGGTGGCCAACCAGGTCTACAGCACCTTCCCCTTCTTCCAGGACATCCAGGTGATGCTGGTGGTGGGGCTGGGACTCCTTCTGACCTTCCTGCCCCTCTACGGGTTCAGCGCCCTCACCCACAACTTCCTCCTGCTCAACTTCTCCATGCAGTGGGCGCTGGTGCTGCAGGGCCTGCTCCACCACTTCCACCACGGCCAGATCCACCTGGACCTCCACAAACTCCTCATCTCTGAGTTCGCTGCCGTGACAGTGCTCATCTCCGTGGGGGCCATCCTGGGGAGGGCCAGCCCCTGCCAGCTGCTCATCATGGCCACCTGTGAAATCCCCATCTTCCTCGCCAGCGAGTGGGTCATTGTCACCTGTCTGGGTGTTCTGGATGTGGGTGGCACCATCACAATCCACGTCTTCTCCTGCTATTTCGGCCTCGGCGTGTCCAAGGCTCTGTTCAGGGCAAAGCAGCAGCCACTGCACCCCAAGGAGACCCCAACACCCCGCTCTGACCTCATGTCCCTGGTGGGGACGCTCATCCTCTGGGTTTTCTGGCCCAGCTTCGTGGCCGTCCTCTGCCAACCGGGCGATGCCCAGCACCGTGCCATCCTGAACACCCTCCTGGCCATGAGTGCCAGCGCCGTAACCACCGTGGTGGCCTCCAGCCTGCTGGAGAGGGACGGCAAGCTCAGCCCCGGCCACCTGCAGAACGGCAGCCTGGCCGGTGGGGTGACCATCGGCGTGGTGGCCGACATGGCCATGCCACCAGTGGCCGCTCTTGCCCTGGGCAGCCTCTCGGCTGTGGTGTGTGTCCTCGGCTTCAGGTTCCTCACCCCGCTCCTGGGGAGGAAGCTCACACTCCACGACCAGTGCGGCATCCACAACCTCCACGGCTTGCCTGGCATCCTCGGCGCCGCAGCCAGCGTCGTGGTCGTCCTGGTGGCATCCAAGGACGCCTCTGGGTCCCGCTCCTCCCAGCTGTCCCCCGTTGGGGGCAATGCCAGCGAGGCGGTGGAGGGCCAGTGGGGGGATGGCGGGGCTGGCGGGCAGGCGCTGTGCCAGGCCGCGGGGCTGGCGGTGGCCATCGGTGCCTCGCTGCTCGCCGGGCTGCTCACCGGTGCCGCTCTCCGGCTGCCCTGCCTGGCCCGGCCGCCCGAGCGGCTCTGCTTCGATGACTCGCTGTATTTTAAGATCCAGGATCAGGCTGAGAGCCCGGGGCCAGACAGCGGCGCTGAGGAAGGAGCCCTGGCTCTGAAGGAGCAGGTTTAGGCAGCGGCGTGCCTGCAGCCACAGGGAGGGCCAGGCAATGTCACCGGCAGGATCAGCAGGCAGGAGATGTCACCTGCACTCACTCCTGCCCCACACCTGGCTCCAGCTATGGAGGATGCCGGCAAAGCTGTGTCAGCACCACCGCATTGGTCCTCTCTCTGTCCTCCCACCCTGCAGCTGCAAACCTCCTCGTGCATCCCAGTGTCTCCCAGCATCCGTTCACTCCCGGCAGCAGACTGAGAAACAACCTCAGGATGCCTCCCCCGGGATGGTTAATGGTCCCTGACGAACCCAGACGGCTGCTCTGCAGGGCACTGGCTCCGGCTGCTTCGCTCTCAGCGAGCAGCATCACCCTCAGTGCCCACCCTGACCCTCAGCTCCAGATTCCCCTGCCCACAACGGGCAGCACCTGGAGGGGACTGCCAGCTCAGGCCACAGCTACAGGAAAGGAACTCGGCATCCGCTGCCGGGAGCGTGGAACTGCAGCAGCAGGGAGAAGGCCCCAAGCAAAGGACTTTACAGGGGTTCGATAACCTGCGCTGGGCAATTCGCCCTCCAGGGGAGTTTGCAAAGGGAAGCGCCAGCTCTTTTTACCACTGGTACAGCAACGAGGATGCAGCCCAAGCACGGCGAGGAGCCTCGGAGAGAGCCAGGATGCAGGAAGCACCCGCAGCCCATAGCACCCTCAATCCCACCCCGAAGCTGGAGCTGGGAAAGCTGCGCCAGCATCCCAGGAAGAGCAGCGGCCCCATCCCATCCCACCACGGGCAGCGAGCCGCTTCCACCCTGCGGAGGACAAAGCCTGCGGTCCATGGCTGGCATGCGGCAAGCTGGGAGCGCGGGGCCGCATCCTGCCCGGAGAGCGAGGGCTGTGATTCACATCCCCCCTGCCGTGAATCACCGCTATCCCTGCGCCCCCTCGGATCCCGCTGCTGCCGAGACAATGCGGGCGACGCTCGCGGGCTCCCGAGGAGGTCGAGGCCACCGAGCCCCCCAGCGCTGGCTGCAGGAGTGGGGGGCTGTCGGCGCGGTTGGGGGTCCCCAAGCATGAGCGGGTGGGAGAGGGGCTGGATCCCTTCCACCCGGTGCAGCCCCAGGCGGAGCCAACACCAAGAGGGAGAGAGGCTGGGGAATTCGCCCTCCAATAATCACAAACAGGCTTGGGGGCCCGGGCGTGTTTGGTTAATTGTTAGAATAAAATATTGCCGAGCTCTGACAAAGAAATCCTGCCCCGCAGCCCGGAGCGGCCGAACAATGGGCCCCGGCGCAGGATGCTGCGGGCTGAGCAGTGGGGCTAGGGGCCATGGGGGCGGGAGGCAGCTTGGTTCCCCCTTCCCCAGCCGAGCCCCAGAAGCCCCCCAGCTTCTTGGCAGCTCGGTGTGGATGTGCCCCATGACAGTGCGGAGCCATGGGAGCGGGAACAGGCCGGGCCTCTCACCACTGCTGGGAGCCGGCACCCGCCCGGGGAGCCGCGGTACCATCGGGGCCGGCCCGGCAGCACCCAGCCCCGTGAGAGCCGGCGCTCCCGCTGAGCCCGGCATCCCAGGCCCGGCGGCTGCCCCCGTGTCGAGGCCTGCGGGTTCCAGTGCCAGCTCCGGCACGGGGAGGAGAGGGCACGGGGACAGCGGCACCAGGGGCTGCAGCCGCCCTGCCGGGAAGCAGCCGTGGAGAGGAGCCACACGCACAGGCGTGTGCACACCTGGAATCGCACGCACGGGGGTGCACAGCCCTGCACACACCCACAGAACCCCGGGCGTGTGCCCAGACACAGAGGTACACACACCTGTACACACACACAGGTACACACAGGTACACACACACCTGTACACACACACACGTACACACACAGGTACACACAGGTACACAGACACCTGTACACACACACAGGTACACACATAGGTACACACAGGTACACACACAGGTACACACAGGGACACAGACACCTGTACACACACACAGTTACACACACCCCTGTACACACACCTGTACATGCACACACATAACGCACGGACACACATGCACAGACACATCCATGCACACACACCCCAGCACCCACTCACACCCACATGCAGGCACAGCTCCGAGGCTGCGAACCTCTTGCTGTCGGAGACAGTGGAGCAGGCAGATCCGCTTTCCAGCATCTCCCAGCCCTTCCCAGGGAGGACGAGGACGCAGGCTCCCGCTGAGCAGCCCGCGGCACCCCGTAGGGGAGCGAGCGATGAGGGCGCAGGGAGGGAGCACACCCGGAGCTGGGCCTGGGCACACCCCGCCTCCCGGCTGGCATGTCCTGGCATGGGCACTCTGGCACGCCGCGGCACAATCTGGTCGGCAGATGCTCCAAAACCAGCAAGAGGCCCAAGAGATGATGGGGGGGCCAGCGCTTTCCTGCTGCCCAGAGGGACTCAGGCGCCCTGTGACCCATGGCCAGGGGTGCTGAGACCCACCTGGGTCATGGCACAGCTCCGTCAGCCCCAGTCCCGGCCATCCCTCTTCCCTGGGACCCGCTGTTCTGCCTCTGGGTGTGCTGCCCAGCGCTCCCTGCTCCTCCAAACCAGTCGCTCTCCAAAGGATGGAGCAGTCAGATATTTCGCAGAGCCTCCAGCATTTATCACACTGTAAATCTGGGCTTTCAGCAGCTTCACGAAGCTGCGGGGAGATGGGAGAGTACAAAACACTGCTCTGCTCCATCAGACACAGCCTGCATGTGCCAGGGGTTGGGCCCCCAGCCCCGCTGCAAAGGGAGTGAGGATTAAAGCAGGGGGCTTATGTGGGCAAGGGTCCCCCGGAGCCAAGGGGGCTGCTGGCACCCCAAGACGGTGATGGCTTGGGGGCAGCTGCATTTCAGTGGGACAGCAGTGGTGAGGAGGGCTGAAATGCGCCTCTGTGGAACCACAGCAGCCCCTGTCCCCCAGCATGGTCCCCAGGCATTGTCCTCCAGTGTGGACCCCTGGCAAAGCTCCCCAGGCACAGTCCCTGGGCACGGTACCCCGGTGTGGACCCGCAGCACAGCACCTGGGCATTGCACCCTTGTATGGGCCCCGGGCACAGCACCCTGCACTGATCCCCCAGCGCTGTCCCCCAGAACAGTGCCCTGCACTCCGGGTTCTGCTGCTGCCTCCGAGCTCAGCCCCGAGCTGGGTTGGGATGCAGCCCACTGGTCCTGGCAAGGAGCACCAGCCCCCACCCTCGCCCATACCCCTGTCCCCGCAGCCCCTCCACCAACCCCCCTCTCCCAGTGGGACCCTGCCGTGATTGCAAAACAAGCGGGGAGGGGAGGAAGCCGAGATTGTGCTGCTCGCACTGAGCTCGGATGCATCTGGCAAAGCGACGCCGGCGGCGCAGGGCACGAGGGGGGTTGTGGGCACGGCCAGGAGCCCCCAGCCCCTGCATCCCCTCAGCTCTCACACCCGTGTGCAGCCTTTGCCACGTCCCCGCAGCCCCAGAGCGGAGGGGTGTGCACGAGGGCACACGGGGACCCCAGCGGGGGCTGGCTGGGGGCTGAGCTGCTGCCGAGTGCCTGGCACGGCACGGGGGCACTGGGGGGGCCATGAAGCAGCTGGAGCCACATCAGAGCGGCCCCCCCGGAGCAGTCGGGAGCGTGCGGCGCTGCCCTCGAAGGAAATGCGCTCACTCCCATGTGCTGCACACTTGGGTTCGCCTCGCTGCTATTTTTACTTGACTTTTCAGGGCCTGTTTCCTTTTTCCGGCTGTTTTTGCTGTGATTCCACCATCACTTCGACCTCGTTTTTCCCCCTCCCTCCCTGTTGCTTCTTCCTTCACTCTTTCCTTCCTTTCCATGCACTCATTCCTGCTGCTGCACCAGATTCCCAGCTCGGCAGCAGCCGCCTGTGAGGGAAGGGTAGTAAAGGGAGGTGGTTTTTGCTCTGGTTTATCTGGGAAGGTGCTGACGGGTCACTAGAAGGGGGGACTTTGCTCCAGCCTTGATAAAGAAAAAGGCTGTGAGTCAGCCTGTCCCAAGCCACCCTCCCGATCCTGTTGGTGCAGGAGCTATCAGGTCCTGCCGTGGCCCCCAGCCTCATCCATGGGATATCAAGCATCAATAGGGCTATTTTGGGATGCCAGCGGGCTGTGGAGGGACGGTGGCTGGGATGAGGAAGGGGGAATAAGAAAAAAACCTGGGAACTAAACCAGTGCAAAACCTCTTGTGGAGGCAGCAGAAAGGGCAGTGCTCGCTGCCGAGGAGGAGGATGGAGCTGAGAGGAAGGAGCCCAGGCATTACGGGGCCAGGCGGGGAGGAGCATGGCACCGGGAGGCCGCTGGCACTGGGATGTGCTGAGCTGGGGCTCCCTGCATGGCCCCTGGAGCCTCTCCCAGGGACCCCACAAGGGCAGCATTCCCAGGCTGCACCCCCTATTCTCACCCCCAAACAGGGTCCCTGTCCTGCCGCACCGAATCAAGGGGTCCTGCACCCTGTGACATCCTGGGGACTCCGACGTGCCCGGGGCAGGGAGGGCTCTCTCCCACCCACCCCTGGCTATGCGGCCCTTCCGGCTCCCTCCAGCCCAGTTCCCAGAGGCAGGGGGTGGGCAAGGAGCCCTGAGCATTCCCTGATTTCCCCTCCCTGAATCCCCCCTGCCCAGCTGGATGTTTAAACCCCACAGAAACCCCCAGGGAAAGCCGCCCCGCATCTCCTCCAGGGCACAGGGGTGGGTGTCCAACTCACCGGCAGCGCTCATTGCCCCCCTGGCCACAGCCCTGCCCGGACCAGGGGCGGTGGCCGAGGCTCGGTGGGGACGAGGGCCGGCGATGCCGGTGCGGCCATGGGAACACACGGCGTGGGCAGTGCCCGGCTCCGCGCAGCACTCACGGCCCGCTGCTGCCATCTCGTGTCCTCCACAGCCATCCCCACGCAGGGCTGTCCCAGCATCCGCACGGCTGGAGACGGGCTGGGGAAACTGAGGCAGGGCCACACTGCAGGCCCGCCCGGCTGTTGCTCCAGGGGGAGTGGCCTCCCAAGAAAGCAGCTCCCGTCTTCCATGGCCCACACGCCAGGGATGCAGACAGAGTGAGCAGAGGCAGGATGCCACAGTGCCCTCCACTGCTGTGGGCTCCTGCCTGGCCTTCCCTGGGCCCGGCGCCGTGCCCAGACCCTGCACTGTGCCAGCTCCATCCACAAGAGCCCCTGGATCGCCAGATAAAGCACCCAAATTACTTCCAGGGAAGGAAAAGTTTTATTTGTGGCTTCCCAGAGACTGTTTGCCACCCGACAGAGCGGTGGAGGCCACAGACAGGGTGCTGGCAGAGCACAGTGGCG
The DNA here is from genome assembly GCA_013397775.1 of Eulacestoma nigropectus. Taxonomy (NCBI): domain Eukaryota; kingdom Metazoa; phylum Chordata; class Aves; order Passeriformes; genus Eulacestoma; species Eulacestoma nigropectus. Next base: position 443,782 of record VZTE01004705.1, read on the forward strand.
AGGGAGGATGCCCTTCCCCTCACCTCACCCCACACCCCACCATTCCCTCCCTGCTGGGGCACCCACAGTGCCAAGCAGCCGGGCCCCTCCACAGTGCTGCCCATCACCGAGGCTGAGCCTTAGCCTCGAGCCCCCGCACCTGCCTGGGATTTTTGGATACCGGAACTCCCCAGGCTTCCCCATGTGCCCAGTGATGCACCCTGACTTCCCTGTCCACTGCAGCTGCCTGGCTGCTCTGCACATCCCAGCAGTGCCTCAGGGACCTGTCCCCATCCACAGCCCTCACACCCTCAGAGCCTTGCAGATGCACTGTAGTCCCACTTCCAGCAGAGCCCCCAGAGCCATGGCCTCACATGTCCTCTTTCTGCCCCAAAATACACCCATTGTCCCCAAAAGAGCAGCAGGTGCTGCAGGGCCAGGAGCAAGGCAGAATCCACACCTCACCTATTTTCAGTTCTTCCCCTTCTTCTTCCCAGTGTTTCTGGTGTTCCAGGTTTCTGTCACACCCATCCCACAGCAAACCACCCTGCCAGCCCCAACCACAGGCGGTGGATCCGGTCCCCGGGCACCGCTTGGAGCAGGAGGATGAACTCAGCTTGGGCATCTGCTGGCAGCAACCCCTCCGCCCTCAGGGCTGAGCTTGTCCCAGGTCCCCAGACAAGCCACTGGCAGCCCCGCTGCTGGAGCTGCACATCCCCCGGCGTGCGGCGAGGGCGTCCCTACGAGTCCCAGGGTGCTTGGCGGGTTGCGTGCAGGGCATTGAGCTTCTCCCAGCAGGTCGCCAGCCTCTCCGTCCTCCTGCCGATCTCCCGCAGCTGCTTCCTCCTGCGGCCGGGTGCCCCGCGCCGGGGCTGTGCCGGGGCACTGCGCCGTGGGGTCTGCGCTCCGTGTGCCGAGGGAGGGAGCAGAAACCACCCCCCCGCATCACAGACACGTTAGTCGGGGGACAAAAGCCACCACGCGCAGGCTCTGCATGGCTGAGGTGGCCAAATTGCCTGTGGCCATGGTAAGGACATGGTCTCGGGTCCCCGAGAGTCCCCAAGGACGGCTGTCCCTGTCTGAGCTGGCAGAGTGCACCCCACAGCACATCCATGGACACCAGGTCAGGTGTCCAGAGCAGCAGCAGCTCCATTCCACACCAGCAGAGCCCAGGTAGGGCTGTCCCCAGCCAATGTCCCCAGCAGTGGAAGGGAGGACAGTGCCAGCACCGTGCCAGGGTCAGGCAGAGCTGGGAGCTGGCACTTCACTGTCCTGGGGTTTCTCTGCTGCTTAATGAATTGCTGTTGCTGCCACAGGGATCCTCCTGCGTTAGGTTTCCCCAGCAGAGCCCCAGGGATGCCGAAGGAAGCCAGACCAACCCTTTGGGGAGAAATCCCAATTCTTGCCTATGAGCACCCAGGAGCAAGAGCACAAAGCAAGGCAAGGTCTGCCCACAGCCCTGCGAACTGGGAGCAACTGGGGTGGCTGGGAAGCAGAGAGCTTCCTACCTTGCTGATTTTCCTGCAGTTCTCCCGGAGCACGATTTCGGTGTTCCTGGCCACCCTCCAGACCGCCAGCTCCTCGGGGCCCTGCAGGGTGCCGGCCCCCACCTCCCGCAGGGACATGCTGAGGTTGTGGATGGACAGCAGGATCTTCTGGTCCTGCAGAGGAGAGAAGCACAGGGCCCCGGGCAGTGGGGGAGGCTCCGTGGCTCCCTGGGGGCTCAGCCCACGCGACGCCCCAGCCCCGGGTCCCTCCGTGCTCACCTTGTCCGATCGACAAGCGGGCCCAGCCCTCCCGCTCCTGTACACAGACCCAGTCAGGTTCCTCTGGAGAAATAAAGCAAGAAGATCCAGCACCTCGCAGGATTGGTGCCTCCCACTTGGAGCAAGGATCCCCCATTTGAACACAACCCCCTCCCCAACACTGTTGGCAAAGCAGCCTGCTCCATATTAAGCTTCTGAGCTCATCCCTCCCCACATCCCACAGCAGGGCTGCATCCAGCCCAGCAGCATTCCCAGAGCCAGGGCTGGGCCCCCGGGCAGACCCCTGCCTCGGCTCACCAGGTTCTGGATCTCATGGAAGATGACGGCGCGGTACTGCCGGAGGATTTTGGCAATGCTGCACCTCCTGCCTCTGCTCAGCACGGCCACGAGCAGGAGCAGCAGAACAGCGCAGGAGAGCACCCGGGGGAAAATCTGCCAGGGAAGGGCTCAGAGTCAGCTGGGGTTAAGGGATGTTCTGGGCTGTGCCTTTAACCCCTAGTCAGAAGCTCCATCAGACCAGAAGATGCAACATGTGATGGAGGAGCCTCAACTGTCTCCTTTCCCAAAGAATATCCTTCCAGATGAGCCATCTCTTCTCAGAGCAAAGCCCTTGGGAAACTGCTCCAGCTTCAGCCCAGCTCAGCAGTGCTGCCCATGGCACACACAGAGCTCTCTCTGGTGCCAGCAGCCGGGTTCTTGGCACAGAGCTGTGCCAGGGACCTGTGTCAGTCTATGGGACTCATCCCTGAGCTCTCTGCCCCAACAGGGTTCCAGTAAATCCCCATTTTGTGTCATTTCAAGGCCAGAACCTCAAGCACCAAAACCCAAAGGGAGCAGAGAGGGATGTGCCGGACTCCTTGGAGAGGAGCTGGAGGCAGGAGCTGCCTGGTCCCCACCAGCAATATCCACACCTCAGCCCAAATGGATCTGAACACCCTCAGAAGGATGCTCCTGCACCTCTGCTGCACGGATGGAACTAACACAGCATTTTGCCAGCTTCCTGACAGCTCATGCTCATCCCAGGCTCAGGCACCCTCACCACAAGCCAGACAGAAGCAGCACAAGCATCTGCTCTCACCAGCACATCCCAGCTGCTTCCAAGGCTTCTGGCTCCAAACCGTCCCAACAGCCCCGCGCTGGCCCCTGCAGAGCGGGGAACCCCAAGTGCTGACACCTGAGCTGGCAGAGGGGCACTGAGAGGGGGTGGATGGACCCTCCGAGGCAGGGATGAGTCCCAGAGCTTTGAAGAAAAGCCAGCACAAGCTCAAGTGACCAGGACTGGGGATATTTGAGCAGCCCAGCAACAGCAGAATGAGGATGGGGAGCTCAGAACTCGGGCCAGGAAAGGAGCCCAAATGCTCAACACGTCTCAGCGATGGCACAGCACTGGGGCCCCAGCCCAGCATTTCTATCATTTCACGTTTTCAGAAGTCTCCCCCAAACACAACCCCCTCCTAAACAACCCCCGTGCTGCAGGTGTCAGATCTGGGCAGGTAGAAAGCAGCTCAGCTCCTTCCAACTACGCAACCCCTACACCGCAGCCAAAGCAGGAGCGAGGAGGAAGGGGCCGCAGCTCTGCCTGCAGCCCGCGCCTGCTGCTCCCCACCTCAGCTCGGGGGTCACTGCCTTCCCCAGCACCTCTGCACTTGCTCCAAGAAGGCAGAGGGAAGAATTTCCCTTGCTGAATTCCAAGCCCAGGCAGACCCCATCTGTCTTTCCCTTCGGTGGGAACCTGGGGGGTTTGTTTGTAAAATCCACACCTTCTCTGTGCACCCTACTCAATGCTGAGTTGGACCTGGCTCCAAAAGGGTGAGGAAACCTTCTCCCACCCTCCTGCAGCTCAACAGCAGTGATGGAGGCAAAATCCAACAGAGCACAGTTTTGGGAACGCACGGACACAACCATCACCTCGGAGCACAGGCACGTGCACGGAGATGAGCAAATCCGTGTATAACCAGTAGAAATCCCACTGGGCTCTTCAGCCTCCTTAACCACCGCACACCTTCCAGCAGAGCTGTGCTGAGCTCTCTGGGGAGCCGGGAAGGGCAGGGAAGAGCCTCCTTGTGCTGTTGGCTTTGCTCCTTGCAAACCACTGAGAGATCGTGCCCCAGAGGTGATTCAGCAGAGAGCTGAGGGTACAGTCCCCAGGGACATCAAAGGAGAGCACTGCTTCCATGAGGACACCCCGACCAAAGTCTAAGGGTTACTCTCCAGAAGCCTCCTCTGCCTGGAAGGCAAGGCCATGCAATTTTACCATGAAAATGGGAATTACTTCCCTGAAGTGGTTTATTAAACAACTGGGACCCACTTCCAGGAGAAAGCACACCATTTCCAGCATTCCAAGACAACCGAGCCTGGGCTCAGTGCTCAGCCCGGGAGGAAGTGCAGAGTAGTCCAGGGAACAGCCAGGGCAGGAGCTCAGCGGGTGCTGTAGGTGCTTCCCACCCCTACCATGGAAAGCAGGGAAGCAGCAGTGACAAAGCGAGGGATGCAGGGAGAGACCGAGGTGGCAAATCCTGCTCCTGACTTCTCCCCCTTCAGGATGGAGGAGAACAAGTTCAGCAGCTGATTTAGGGTTATTCCTTCTCCTTTTGCCCCCATCCCAGAGCAACAAGCTACAGGCAGGTGGCACGTCCCTTCCTAGGGGAGAGCTGGCAGGGAAGGAGCAGCCTGGGGAAGCGCGGGTGCGGGACAGGCACAGCTAATCTCATCCTCACTCTAATCCTCCAGTAAATACGAGGAGATAAGGGGAATCACCATTGTTGATAGAGCAGCCCCTGGTGGCACTCCTGCCAGTCCCAGCCAGCAGGGCAGCAAGGGGCAGTTCCTGCCGCCAGCCTGGGAACCCCACCGGGGTCACCAGGTCCTTCCAGCCAGCTGGACCCTGTCCCTGACTCCCTCCTACCCCAAGGGGCCCTGCCACCACCCAGAGCCCCAAGGCAGGGACAGACCCTCCGTTCTCTCCCTCAGCCACATCCAAGCCCCATCCCAGCCAGGTCTAAGCCTCATCCCAGACACAGCAGCCTGATCCCAGCTGGACCAGCCGCCCCAGCCAGACCAGAGCCCCTTCCCCACAGACTCCCAGCTCCGTCCCATCGCGACCCTCCTAAGGATCCAAACCCCATTTGGACCCAGCCCAGCCCCATTCCAAATGCTGCAAGCCCTTTCCCAGCTGGTCCGGCCCAATCCCGACCAGTCCGAGCCCCTTGCCGGACGGACCGGCCCCACTCGCTGTCGGTCCAAGCCTCATTCCAGGAGAACCAGTCACCTCCCGACAGGTCCCAAGCCCCATCGCGGCTGCTGCAAGTCCACAGCCGACCCCAACCCGGCAGTGCGGCGGGCTCCGGTCCATCGGTGGGCTCCAGGGAGGGGTGTCCCGGAGAAAAGGAGGGGGGTTCCGGGGAGAAGGGGTGTCCCGGCGCACTCACCATGGAGCCCCGCGGGCGCGGCCCCTGCGGCAGCCCCGGGGAGCCCGGTCCGGCCCCGTCCCGCTGCGCCGGGGCCCGCGGTTTGAACTTGGCTCCACGGTGGGAGGGGACGGGCCCGGCCGGCGCGGGGGGGACGGGACACGGCACCGCCGCCGGCCCAGCCCCGGCCCCCGC
>VZTE01004705.1:449184-484852 GCA_013397775.1 Eulacestoma nigropectus
CCCGGCCACCGCCGGAGCGCGGAGACGAGCGGGTCGTGCCGGGTCCTGCTCCCGGGGGGCAGCTGGGCAGGGTGGGAGAGGGTCCCCCTGCCCCGGAGGGGCCGGCAAAGGCAGCACTCCCCCGCTCGCACCCACCCTGGGATCCCAACCCACGCGCGTCCCTCTCCCGGGGCTGCACACTGTGCTGCAAACCCCCGCAGTTTCGATTTCTGTTGGCGTTGGGGCGATTGTTTCACTCTGGATTCACAGACGGCAGTGGGTGAACACTCACGATCACACCAACCCATGGCAAAAGTGACTGTTCAGGGTGAGACCCCAAAATACCAACGCGAGGAGTGTCCCCGTGCTTCCAAACAAAGCCCTCTCCTTCCCCTCTGCATTTTGCACCTCACCCCCAGCTCAGGCACAGAAATCACTCTGACTCGATTTCTATCAATTTTGGGAAAAACTGAACTGACAGCAACAAGGCTCCGCTGAGGAGCTGAACGCGGGTGATTGAGTAAGAAATAGAACAAATGGTGAATAATCCAGCTCTGCTCAGCTTGGCAAGAACGTTCCTCCCCAGGAAGTGGGACCCACAGCAGGCTGCAGCATTCCACCGGGACAGGACCCATATAACTTGTTTATTGAGCTCTATATATAGCTAAAATTCATGGGTGCCATAATCCATTTAAAAACCACCAAGATACGTACAAACATTAAAAGGCTCTAAGACTGATGATCCCTTTAATGTAAGAAAAAATAACCCCCAAGCTAAGGAATATAGTCCAAAGGAGAGGGAAGCTGCAGGTCCAAGGAGCAGGTGGCTGAAGGAGCCTGGTGCTGTGAGGAGGTGGCACACGGTCCAGCACAGGGCCCCTTCCTTGGGGCTTCCACATCCCAACAAATCTTTATAAAATGTGGTGCTGCCACCTAAGCAAGGGGCAGAGGAAGCAGGAGGAGCCCATCCGTGGCTGCACCCGTGTTATCTGGCTCAAGGGAAATGCTCCCAGCACAGGTCAGGAATCTCTCCAGCAGGAAAAGTCATACCACTGCAATTCCCACTTCCCTTTCCCATGCCAAGTATGCAGCCACCAACACCACAGCACCGCTGGCCACAGGGATTTATGTACCACAGGCACCCAGCTTTCCCCAGCACATCACCACACCAGGAATCAGAATGCCACGTTCCTTGCCCAGAAAAGCAGGATATAGCCCCCATGTGAGCACAAGAGGCTGAAGGACAGCACACACAGAAAACTTTTAAACTTGTTTTTAACCTGCAGTTTCTGCCTCAGTCTTGAATCCTTTCCCAGCCAGGTGCCCCTGCCATGTTTACCCTCTCCTTCAAATAACATCTCCATTACCCTTCCCAAACTCTTCCACTCTCTCTGAGCCCACTCACCTGAAGGATGCCAGCAATGGCACAAAATCCCTGAGCAAGAGCCTCTCAACTCCCAATGCCGCTCACTCACCTTTGGGAAACTACATTTCCACAGGACACCTGTGATCTACACCCTCTCATCAGCTATTCCAGAGAAAGCACAAGAGTTTCCATTATAAACCCAAAGGAAAAAAGGCTTTTGCTTCCAGACCAACCGTTTCTGCTCCAGCGTTAAAAGACCCATTTTGGGCTTCTCATCCATTTTGGCAAGAGGCTGTAGCCCAGCTTGGCGCAGCCACCACTGGCAGGCAGCTTCCCAGAGTGGTGAGAGCCTGATAAGTCCAAAGGCTTCTGCTATCAGACCCACTCTTCCCAGCGAGAGTCAAAGACCACGCTCGAAGACGACAGAAGGAAACAAAAAAAAAAGCTGTATTTTATATATATTCTCCAACAAGTAATAAGGGAGCTTCTCCTCCAACTAAATACATGGGATAATGCACATCCACAGACCTGGATACAGCTGCTATAGCCTCATCTAAGGCAGTACAGCTTCTCATTCTAGGATCACAAGAAGTCAGGGAGTTGGGGTAAAAACAGAACAGATCACAAGTGTAGAAAATTGAAGACGGTGTACAAAGGGTCCCAAACATAAAGCTTTCCCTCTCTTGAGTTTGCTTTTTTCTATCTGCACTTGGAGGGAGCCACCCCCAACCTCCCAGCCACAGGCAGCCACAGCTGTGTAAGAGCACAGTCTCCCAACAACTCTAAATAAAGGTTCTTCCTTCAAAAGGGCTTTCAGGGATTGCTGAGTTTTGCCTTGTTACTCTAAACCACCACTGTGCTTAATGAACTCAGACACCTAAAAGAATAAGTTTTACTATACACATTTAAAAATTGAGGAAAAGTTCTCTAAAAATACGCTTTTGAATTTGACAAAATGCTCCAGCTGCTCAGGTTGGAGGAACACCTCCAAGCTGTGCAGCAGCTTGTTAGCAGAGAGCAAACTAAACCACCTAAAGAAGAGGAGCCAGCCCAGAGCTTTCCCTGTGCTGCTGGGCTCTTCCCAAAACTCCACCCATCTCCTTCAAGGACACTCAGTGTATTCCAACAGCAACAATCCAGATCTGCTGACAAGGAACCAACATCAGATGGGCCAAACACTGAAGGGGGACAGGGAATACATGCCAGGGCCAAGAACAGAGGGACTGCCACACGTCAGAATCCATACAAGCGCTAATTAAAGCTTGTGTTTGCAGGGGGGAATCAGGAATCAACATGGAAATGCCAACAGAGCCTCACAAGACTGCTCCTGACTCCTACGTGACACCAGCTACAATGTTCCCATGTGCTGCAGAAGCTGATGGCCATGCTGGGGAAAGAAGGAAGCAGCTTTTCCTTTTGGGAGAAAGCTCTTTCCTATCATCATCCATGTCCAGTCCTTCGAAATCTCTGCTGCTGAAAGGGCAAATGCACCACGAGCAGGTTAAGTCCTACAAAGACCTCTGAGGCAGCTGAGGCCACCACACTCTAGAAGGTATTTTTCAGCTTGGCTGCCACAAGCACGAGAATCTCTCCAATCTTTTTCTGCCAATTCTCTATGTCCTTGGAGACATCACACCAGAGCTCTCCGTGGCGAGGTTCAGCATTCTCACAGCGCTTCCTCACCTCTTCTTGTTGTTCCTACAGGGAAGAAAAACGACAGTTTGTCCTGGTTTGTTCCAGAACATAGCCAAAAATTGAACCCTCCCTGATTCAAACACTCTTCCAAAGATTATGGTGGGGTTTGGGGTCTGTTATTTTCAAAGGAAGTCCAAGTCAAAATTCAGAAGCAGCACGTCTCCTGCATGGCTGAACAAACTGGCCAAGCTGCAGCTGACCAAGTTTTGGCTACAGCACAGCAACTGCAGCAGAAACTTCCTGTGCATTACTACCTGCAAGAGCTGTGTCAAGTGAAAGGTCTCTCTGAAGTCAGAAGATAAACACCCCCATCATTTCAGCAGTACCAGCAGTAAAAACTGCTGTAAGAGATTAGAGCCGGCTGTTCCTCTGGCTGTGTTCACGTGCAACCTGTACTCCACACTTGGTTAGAAACAGCCCCAGTTACACAAACCCAGCACCACAATTCCAGCACAATCCCCTCCGAGCAAGACTGAGTTTTACAGGAGGAAGATTGATTTCAGAGATTTTTGCATGAACCAGCATGACTGTGGACAGCAAAGCAGCCTGAAACACAGCTCAGCTAATGACAGCACCTTTTAAAAGCCACCACACAGGCCTGTTCTTGCTCATTCATGACCGGGCATGACAGCCAGCCTCCCCTGTGACCATGCAAGCAGGAGCAGAGGCAGCATGCTCAGCCCAGCACTGCAGCAATCCCAGGACTGGGCAACCCCTGCCAGCCAGGGATTGCTGCTGCCTTCCCTGTTCCCAGGCACACACTCACCTCTGTGCCGTGCTGGAGCTCAAATTTGTAAAAGAAGGCCCAGGCATCCCCCAGGTCAGAGTCTATCTTCACCGTGCGATGGAACCACTCTCTGGCCTTGGTTATTTTACGCTCGCTCCAGAACAGCCTGTTGGGAAAAGCAGAAGGGAGTTGATAAACAGCCTCACTTTAGAGGAAGATGCCAACCCACAAGAACTCCAACTTAAAGGCTCTACAGGTGTTCCAATTCTTCGCTCTCCCAGGAAGGAAACAGCAGATTTTTAGGCAACTACAGACCATCCTGCCTCTCCTGCCTCTCCAAAGGGAAGGGAGTGAGAGGACTGAAAAGAAATCCAGCACTTCCTCTTCAGTGCCCCACAGTGAGGCAGGTTAACTTAGAGGATAACTTAGCCCCAGGCACAGACAGACTCTGCTGTGAGGGGAAGCATTACTGAGCTCAACCTTTGCTGACTCAATGGCTTTAATTTCACTGTTCCAGATTTGGTGTGGAAGAGACAGGATTACATGCCTACATCTATTCCCACTCCTTCGATTTCTTTACATTTCAAGTAAATTTTAGCATCTAAAAATTAAATAAGTTCTAAAAGCTGGTAATTTCCTGCTGTATGGTCACATGCTCACACCCACAAAGCCTGCTGGAGTAGAGTGGAGCAGACCTGCCTTGTCAGCCCCATTTTCCAAGGAAAAACACGCATGGAAGCTTCTGCACTCAAACCCCATCCTGGCACAGCCCCACTGTTGCCATTTCATCCAGGCACTGGTCAATGCTGAAATTTCTCCCCAGTAATGAACCGGCCGGGTCAAGAGTCTCTTGGTTTCACTGCTTTGCGTTAAAGAGTTCATTTGAGCTATAAGGTCTTTATCAAATCAGCTACCCCATAAAGAGCTTAGCCTGTCATAAAATTATACAGCTTCTGTGATTGTTTTTAAGCCCTATAATACTCTTGATTGTTCTGTGTTAAATAAACTGTGATTTACAAGAGCACGAACAATGATAGCAGAGGCTTAACACCTGCAAGTAGTGGCCATTTTCAGCAACACGTTAAACAAAAGTTTTTCACAGATGCGTGACACTCTGTACCTACAGAGGCAAGTCGTGATGGGAGGTGGAAGCTGTTTATGTTGGGATTAGCTGTTAAACAGCCTGAGGTTGCACCAGAAGGGGCCTGGGAGCAGTTGCCATAAAGCAAAAGTTAACATTTTTCTCACTTGCTGCTAAAGCTGAACAAGTAAGCTGTCAGGATCTGGCAGAACCCCGTGTTGCAGTCACTGAAGTGTATCCTACAGTTTTCTTTGGCTTATAAAATAGAGTTGTGAAAGAATTGGGCAACTTTGAGCAAAATGCTTCCTGCATTAACCTCTTCTGCTATTCACAAAGGGAGAAAAGTAAGTTTGTTTCCATCACAGCTGCTCTAAGGCTGTTCACATATCAGAGCAGGATGTGGCACCAGTCAATTCCAACAGTGGGTTTTCAGCACTGGAATCCTCACAACTCAATCTGCACAAGAAAACTGCTCCTAGTAGATTATTTTCCCATTCCAGAGAAGCAAACTACAGAATGGCTGGTGGTTTGCATTCTGGGAAGGGGCACAATTGAAGAACACGGATGCAGCAGAAATTAAGGAGCAGAATATCTGGCTCAGAATTTAAAAAGACACCTGACAGAATCTAGGATAGAGAGAAAAGATGCAAAATACACAGTCATCCGCATAAAATTTGAAAAATAACCAGCAAAAAAAAAAGTCCCTCTTTTTACAGATTAAAACATATCCTGACCCACTTAATACAGCCTAGTTCACCTGACAGCACAGTGAAATCCTCTTCAAGGGACAGAAAGAAAGCAGCTTGCAGGGTGCCAATACCCAGCACTGGCAATGGGCTTTGTGTGAGTGTATTGTTATCTGTGCCAGTCCCAGACCCACCAGAACAGCTCGAGGGCAGGCTGACATTCCCCACTTGGAATCAAGGGAGAGATGTGCACAGTTATAGGAGACAGCTGGAGAGCTGTTCCTTGCTTTGGGACTTATTAGAGCTGCTGCAGCCAGAATCACATGGCTGTCCTGGAGTGCAGTGTTCCATCCTGGATGTAGCCACACACAGACACAGATATTTTTACTGCATCAAGCACAGGAACTCACTTGGCCACAGCCAGCAGGACATGTGGGTCATGTTCACACTTCTTGAGAGCATCCACACTCTTGGTCTTTCGTTGCGGTCGCGCTTCAAGGAAAATTGCTTCTGACCACAGGATTCCTTAATCAAAATAAGTAGGAAGATTGTTTGGTGTTATTTTGAGGTTAACCCTCCCCACCCTGCCATCAGGCCAGTGCTCTGCAACACTAACAGCAGTACAGCCCCTACCCTGGTGGTGATCCACCCCCAACCTCATCCCAGATCACCCGGTGGAAAACACCGATACTTCATTCAGTACTCTGAACTTTTAGCTACTGTGTGCACCACACTGGAGCTTCAGAGCTCAGGCTTTTCAGAGGAGACACTGCAAACTCTGGGATAGGGAGGGCAAATCAGCATTTCCAAAGGGAAAGGTATCTCTGTTCGAACAGGCAACTGCAGTGGCAGAAGAAGGCCCAAAAAGTGCAAAGTACAGTCTGGGAGCAGTTTCAAGGGTGCTGGAGAGCACCACAGTCCTATTGATGCTGGCTCCACACACACTGATGAAGGACAGAGTAGATCCAGGAAAGCTGGGTTTAACCCTAGCCCCTCTCACTGCCAAAAGCAAGGAAGGAAATATGCTCAGGGGAGCATGAAATCTGCAGTTTCTCATGTCAGCCAGGCACACCTGATCACTTCAAAGCAAAGCCTGAGAGCTGGTGTCTGCCAGGACTCCATCAAAGCACTCTCACTTCCCATAAACGGCACCATGGGAACACACACGAGCTTTGATAACCGCAGTGACAGACAGGAGAGAGACTCTCTTCTTCTTGCTCTTTATATATAGGATCACAAACACCATAATATTTCTATTTTATTCTTTGTGCAGCCTGCCACCCATCAGGAATCAATTCAGCAATCGATGGACCCAAACCTCTGGTTTACAGGACTGCAGGTGGCCAATGAGCCAAGTCCTGCAGGCTTTGATTATCGTTTGTTGAGGTCTAAGATAAAGTTGGAAGCAATTTTTTAAACAAAAACTGAGATCCTGCTGCCCATTTCCATAGCAACAGGCAGATCTGTAAAACAGCCTGTGGTGACAAATACTCGTTAGGTCATTCACAAAAACAAAGCAGGATTTTGGGTGGTGCTGCTTTGGTGACCCACTCGCATGGAGAGTACCTTGCAATGAGTCTATCATGTCATAAAAGTCACTTAATTCCCAATTATTTCACTGGGACTTTAGTAGCCACCAATTAAAACACCTTTCAAAACCTACCCTGAAGGCAAGCCAAGCCTTGACCTGCCGTTAAGTTACTACAATTTATAGCTATGTGACATCTTCTCCCCAAAAGATGCAAACATGTTTAAATTAAGTCTTCCTGCAATTCTACCCCAAAATAGGGATGTGTTAGGCACTTTATCCTCCCATCCCAAGAGGCCAATGTTTCCACTGCTGGTTAGAACTGACTTACATCAATTGACCTCTTAGCCTTTTCTTACATGAGCTAAAATAATCAAAAACCAGGGTTGAACATTTATGGTACACAATCCCCTGATCATGACTGATGGAAATTTGCTGCCAGCACAAGTTATTAAACTCAGAGTGGTGAAACCAGTGCAGGCTAACCAGCGACTGGGAATCTCCTAAAGCCAGCTGTACTCCAGAGGGACAGGGAAAGCACCATTCTTTTTCCACTGAACTTCCTAACTACAAACACTGAAGTGTCTTTTTTTAATTTTAAACCTTGGCAGACTTCTACCAGCTTCAGAGAAAAACCCACCCATATCGAAGATGTTTTCGCAGGAAACCTAGGGACAGACTGTGGACCATGGATCCAATAATATACTGGACACTGCAGAAAAATGGAACAACATGAACCCATGACTTCTCAGGTGTGAGAGAGCACAAAGTAACTGGGATTGTTCTCAAAGACCCTCAATATTTCCTTTGCAGAAGGATGACTGACACCTCTCCAAAACACCATATTCTGAGACCTGGCCAGAAAGGACATCTTGGGAAAAAATGTGCTTCTATCAAATGGGCAAAACAATTGTGTTTAAGGCAGAAATGAGATCCAGCTCACCTGAATTGGGGCACTCTTGCAGTGCCTTGGCCATCAGTGTGTTTGCAATGTTCTTCAGCCCAGCTCGGTATTCCAACCTCACAGACTCCAACCTGGTAGGAAAGAGACTCTGATGATATTTATGACAGCGTTCACTAGGCAGAAACAAACAGTGAGTCACATGAAGGTCACTGGAAACTGCAAACATCTGCCCATATTCTGAATATGTGTAGGTGACTGACATCTTCCCATTCCTCTCCATCTAAAAATAAATGTGACTTTTATTCTATAATGGCCCAGATAAAAAACAATCTGAAAAAGGGACTGTAACAGAAAGGAAAGAGCCCCGTGCACTCTGCATGCTCTGTGCACTACAACTATCAGTAAAGAAATAACTAGAGCCCAGATCCTTAGAGAAGCTAGCCAGGATCACCAAAGCATTTCTGCTATTCAGGGAAGTTGTTAGACCAGAAGAAACTCCAGGATGGGCATGGTCCTAAATTCCAGGCTCAAATGGCTGAGATGATGTGAAATAGCTGGCCTGAAGAACAGATTGAATTTGTAGCCCAAATTCAGTTCAACTCCACATAACTCACCAGAGATCTGGATTCTTTGGATTCTTCAGGCGAGACTTTTCTAAGATGGCTCTTGCTCTAGTCAGCTGCCCGACTTTCTCCTCCAGCCTGGACAGCAAAAGCCACAGGGGTATGGAATGGGGGCACTTCTTCAACTGTTAAAAAAAAAAAAAAAGTATGCTAATAGGTAAAGTTGGAAAAAATCTTGTAACTCCTATAGAAAACAACTTCCCTGCCTATATCCTCCTGGAGAGTTTAGAAGAAGAGAGACCAAGTTACGTCACTCAAATTTCTCCAGCTAGTCTTACAGCACAGAAGTGAAGTTTTTCCTGTATCCAAAACAGTCAGGTACATCAGGTATGACTGAGCTATCCCCTCAGTAAGAGAAAGAACACACCTCCCTTAACATAGCTACAATTTGTGCTCCTTCTGCAGATGGAGGGCTCTCACACATCCCCAAACCACAGGAGAGTGTGCAGGGAGTCATTAGGATATCGACACTGGCAGAAACCTGTGTCCAAATTACTTTGATGGCTGTCGACTTTGAGCATTCATACCCAAGGACACCAATTACCATTTAAAAGAGAGAGGAGCGCTCTGCAGGCCACCTCCTTTCACAGTGTGTATCTAAGAGCTGCTGAGGAAGATTTTCTTTTAAGAGTTCTGGTTTTAGTCTTTCCAGGTCTTAGAGAATTACTGTGCAAAGCCATTTTCCTGCCTGTGTGGAGTCAGGCATACAGAGAACTCTCTCAAGCAAGAAAGTCAATCCTGCATATGGGTAATGGGTAAGAGAAATTCTTGCTTATTTCAAGGGCCTGTTTTTTTTTCTTTTACTGTTTTAACCAATGACAGAAAGAAATCGTGTCTTTGGCTCTCCATTTTGATTCAAAGACAGACATCTCTTCATGCCAGCAGCACAAAGCAAACCTGCAGTAACATCCATCTTACCCCTTGATTGTAAGCTTCCCGTGCTTTCTCTACCAGCTCTTTTTGTTCTTCAATTTGTCCTTTCATCATCCACAGTTTGGGGAAGTCCTCATAGTGCTTCAGGGCTTCCTCACAGAGCTCCTGGGCTGCAGCAATGTTCCCAAGCACCCATTCCAACTTCACAGACTTCATGAAGACCTGGGAACAAACCAGAGCTGTTCACCGCCAGCAGCCACTGAAAAAGCATTAATCTGCCAAAGCAGCAGGTTCCCACTTTCATGCATCCATTAGAATGTTATTGATTAGCTACAGTTTGAAGTAAAATAAAAATTAAAATATCAGAGTTAAATAACACCGGGAACAGATAACAATGAGAAAGGCAAATGCAAATACTAAAGCAGTCAGAACAGTGTGATCAACCTGTATCTCACCTATTCACATAATTATTAACATAGAGCTGGCATTTGAATTATCACAGAATCATTGGATTGGGTTGGAAAAATATTATTTGTATAAAGAGCACAGCTTTAACAGCACAACCAATTATCAAACTTGAGGCTCCTTCATCAGCACAATCTGATCTCCTCCGATCCAAGCTACCAAGACCACCTTTCCTTACTTATGGCTTCAGGCTCTAACTGTTGTCCCGCTCATTACAAACTGGTACATGTGCTTTTCTGCCCCCCAAATCCTTCCTTCTGGCTAAGCAGGGAAGTCACAGCTATGAGAAACACATTCTACACCACAGGCTCTCTCACTGCTCTTTGATCCCCATCCTCCCCATTCCCAAACTCCCCCCACTGTGACCTTGCAAGAGAGGCATCAACTCTGAGAGGAGAGCTTCAGCCCCAGCTGCAGAAGCTCCCTGGCTCAGAGAGGAAGAGGACAGCTAAAAAGATATAGGATGTAACGATGACTGAGGGGGAGGAACAGAGGACAGAGATCAAACTAACTTTTCGTTTACTTAGACGAGTTAAAATGCTTTTGTATGAAGAGCTGGAAATCGACAGAGTTTATCATACCAGAGGTAACTGGAGATAAACACAGGAGGGTAACTTTAAACACCAAACCACCCCAGAGCTGTCTTTAGCACAAGCATAAGTGAGTCTTCTGTGAAAGTATTTTCTCTTTTTTCCAAGACGCGCTTTTATGCAACACAAACATTATACAAACAGCTGTAAAGTGGGAATTTCCTGACTTTTGCCATTTGTGTAAAAAACAAATTGAAAACCTTCACTTGATCCTAGCCTTTTTTTCCCATCATGCCATGACTTTGTGTCGCAATTCGCTGGAAAAGCGCTCGGCAAAGCGGCCACATGCCCTGGAAGGCAATGGCAAGGAGCCATATGGTCAATCCCTAAGGCCACAGAACTGAAGGAACTCCTCCTTCCGTCCCAAATCCCCCGTGGCCAAGAGGCCTGAGCCTCTCCACCCTCCACGCATCCTTACCCTTGCCGTGGGGGCACTGCTGCGAGCCTTTGCCAGCAGCCTCCTCGCTCTTTCATACTCATTGTTCTCCGACTCGAGCTTCACGGCAGCCAGCCAGATCTCCTCGCTGTTGGGGTTGGCCTGCAAGAACACAAAGTGACAGACAAATGCACACAGTGAATCAACAGCAGATTTAATCCTCCGTTTGATCCAGATTAAAATTGAAATCAGAGCTTTGTCAATCCACAGTAGGATTTTTTCAGTGTAAGCTCCTCCCAGTCTTCTTTGACCTTTGAAGTTTCTAGAAATCCTCCAAAACAGATGGGCAACACAAAGATATATGCCAGTTTAGAAGTTGGATGCTTCTCAATTGTTGAAAAGCAGTAATGCTTGATCTTCTGAACTTCCAGTTTAAATACTGAAAACATCACAGGGTCTGCCACAATGAGACCCTCATTTTATTACCCTCAAGCAAAAAAACTGCAGCTTGAATTCCCCACTGAGGTCTGTGAAAACTCTTCCAATAAAAGTCATTTCAGTGGCAACCATGTCAAGAACTTTTCAGCCTAGTAACAAAGAGCACCAGGAACAGATTAAGGAAGTATCTTTTACCTTCCACTTCAGGACCTTTTTTTTCACTTAGCTTTAAAGCCTAATTCCCAGTGTTAGAAACGTTCTGCCTATCTTGGCTATAGCATCCAGCAGGCAATTCCCTTCATTAGTGGGTTTGATCCAAAATATAAGTAATGCAGTGACCTCATTAGGGCAGACCACAACCCCTTCCCTGAGGTGACCCAAGACAACAGGATTCTGATCCATGACTGAGGTTGGTAGGAGCCATGCTAGCAAAATGGATGGTTTGCAACTCATAGAATCACAGACTGGTTTGGGTTGGAAGGGGCCTTTAAAGATCATCTCATCCCAAGGGTAGGGATGCCACACACCAGACCAGGCTGCTCAGAGCCCCGTCCAACTTGGCATTCAACACTTCCAAGGATGGGGCAGCCACAACCTGTCTGGACAACTTGTTCCAGCTCAGAACCTGGTGTACAACTACTAAAAGAGCAGTACCACAGCCTTGCTTCCAGTTTGCTGCTATTTTACAGGAGAACATTTTGCCACACAAAGCAATCAAAGAACAGCAGAAGTCTCCATCACCTTGAAAGGCAGCAGGGATCAGGTGTTGACAGAAAAAGCCTGCTCTGTATTCTTTACCTGTCACATTTAACACCCTCTGACAAGTGAAACAGACCCACCTGGAAAGCCAGGGCCAAGATGCTTCTGGCTGCTGGCACATCTCCTGCCAGCCACTTGGATTTGGCTCCCATGAGCCACAGCACCTCTGCTTTGGGACAGTGAGCAACAGCTCTCTGCAAAAGAGCCTCCAAGGATTCTCTGAAGACAAGAAAGAGCAAGTTACAATCCCTCAAGGTACTGCCAAAGGCGAGGGAGATCTCTCATACCATTTTCACTATCACTCAGTGTGATAAATATTGTTGCAAAGTCCAACGGTGTAAACCTTGATAAGTTGTTTCATAACAAGGAAAGGGTGGGGTCTTTTTTCACAAGGGTTCTGAAATCAGCACTCCACAAACGGCTCATTGTTCAGACACCTTTGTTTGATAGCCTCTGTGGAAAGAGCCCTCACACAAACAGCTCCTTTCTCTTGCAAAGAGTCATTCTGCTTAACAAACCTTAGTAGAAACTAGACAGGAAAGTTTTCAGAATTATTAGATGAGGCTGGCTCGATCTTACGCAATTTTCTTTTTTTTCCTCTGGAAAATATACTTTTCAGGTAGAACATGGGGCTTAAAAGCCAGCCACCACTGGGAAACATGGGAAAACGACATCAAAAGCAAAGGTATATTTGTTCCCATAAAAAAAAAGGCTTGAATGAGGAAGAACTCAGCATCTGCAGTCACTTCCACAATATAGTCTTGTTGGCTTTAATAAGGATGATTCCACATGTATAAGTGGCCTACTGCAGAGATTGTTTGCTTTAATCTAAGATGTGGGCAGAAAGTTTCTGACATGTAAAGTTTATTCTTTATGAATAAACTTCAAAAAGAGCCTGAGCTGTAACAGTGTAACACCAATCTTAATTCAGGATGTGATACACATTCAGAGTGTTTAATCAGAAAATACCAGAGATGCTTGGACACATTGAGCTATGAAGTAGTTTATCTATAAAAACTAAATAAAACACATTTTAGGTGATTTGTATCCCCATGTTTTTCCAGAGATGCCTTCTCAAAGACACTTGTTCCTACCTTGTCTCTTCACAGCTATTTTTACCAAGAAATCCCTACTGCCAAAAACCATTTTATGACTTCATAAAACTTAAGGATGTTCTGAGCACAACAATAACAAAGAAGGTCAGACCTGCAAAAAAATGTCAGCGAGTTTCATCCAGCTGCACTAACTCTGCACTTGCACCACACCAGAGACCATCCTGTAACTTTCCTTCCTCCCCAGCCTGTCACCCTGTCACAGGGATGAGCCCCTCCACGCAGGGATCCTGCAGCACACGTACCTGGTTCCATGGTTCTTCTCAAAGTAGGCTGCTCGCAGCCACACACTCTTCTTGCTCGGGAAGACTTGCAAGGCATAGGCATAAATGGCTCGGGCACACTCCAGGGCATTATGAGCAACACACTGAGGGAAAACAGATCAGGACTAAGTCAGCTTAGGGGAGCATTGGAATCAAGAGCAAGAAGGAATTACACATGCACAATTCAACCCAGAACTCAGTAACTCGGTGTAATCCATGAATTGAGGCATTAACAGAGAACAGAACACTTACAATCAGCTTTTTAAAAGGAAGCAGGGGATGAATTTCTAAGTATCCCTCTACAGAGCACAAGTATCCCTGGCCTTTCAGTGGGACTGACACTCACAAGCCAGCTTGAAACATTAGTAAGGCATTGGAAAGGCTCTCATGTTAGCACTTCATTTTGTTATTTCACAGGCAAAACCCTAAGCACCACAGCATGTGCCCCCCACTGCTCCAAGCCCAATTCAGGGCCAGTGAAGTTGGACATTTCTCATGCTAAAGTATGATTTAGTTCTTAGCACATGTTCAAACTATTCCCCTAAAGGAAAAAAAGCCTGGTAAAACTTTTACCCACTCCCTTGTCCAGTCTTACATTAACTCTTGAGCTGCAAGGGTTATGCCTCGAAACTCAACTCCCAGCTCCTTTACCCATAAGTCAATCTCTGTTGATGTCTCACACTCATAAAAAAAAAATCCACACCAAACTAGCAGACAAGCTATACCAATGTCAACTTTCTGTTTAGTAAAAATTCAAATCTGAATAAAGCTCTACAATCAAATAACCTCCTGAGGCAGAGACTGACCAAAGGCAGGCAGGCAGGTGGTGTGGGAATCACATCCACTTTCACTGACAAAGCCATTTCCCAGGCACCAGTTCAATTTCCTCTAATTAAAAAACACAAACCCACAATAAAACAAAACCAACAAATAGCAGCATCCCATCTGGACATACACTGTCTGCATCTTCCATCCAGGTGTGTTTCCGATCTTCCTCCTCGATCCCAATCCCAATCACAGCTCTCATGATTGCCTGGCATGTGGCCACACTTCCAGCTTTATCACATTCCTCGGCATCCTAGAAACAAGAGGAAAGCCCTGCTCATTTTGAGAGCTCAGCACAAGAAGTCAAATTCTGCATTGGCCACTCCTCATGCACAAACACAGAGACATTGTGGTCGCTGCCATAGCACAAACATCTCATTGCTCAAACACACCCTGACACTGAGTAGGAGCCTGCACCCACGAGGAAGGAGCTAGAGCTGTACACAGAATCATTCACAAGTTGGTTAAGAAACAGAGCACATCAATTCCATCCACTGAAAAGCAGTAATTGCGACAATGTGTGACCTTTCCAGACCCAGAAGTCTTTGCCTACAGCTCCACAACCCTGGGCTGACCCAAGCAGGCACCTGGCCAATAAAAAATGCAAAAATTTCAGAAGGAAGAACTGTAACATCAAAACTACTGACCTTCTTTCAGCTTTGAGATGATTAAGTCTCAATAAAGGCTAAGCAATAACTAAATTTAAGAGTATCCTGTCAACCAGTGCTAAGTAAAAGGTGCAAACACTCTCACCAGAGCATGTATGGAAAAGTGGTTTCCTGACACACAAAGCTTTCAGAAAGCCAAGCATGTCTTGCTTAAACTTGTTGCAAAGCCCTCTGATCAGATAACAGAAATGGAGCAGTTCTAGTACTGAGAAGGAACTCGAGAACACAACGATGCAGAGGCTGTGCTCATGGGTTTTTTTAAAGAGGAGTTGAAATTAACCTTTAATTGTTTTACTGCTGTAAAGAAAGTCAGTATTCTTTTAGATGTTAACAAGGATATCCATTTAATATTAAATACTTCATGCATTATCCATGCTCTTAAGCAGTATAACAAGAAGATTTTGCTGCCTTGACCCACTGTAAATGATTTTAGTAGGAAACTGCTTTAAAGACTTATGATCCAACAAAGCACAGCACCTATTCAGGAGGAAAGAGGTTCAGTACAGGACTAACACTACTATTTCCTACATGTTGCAAATGCAGTATTTGTATTGATTTCTCCTAACACCATTTGACAAAGACTTGTGGGGCAAACAAATACCTTTCAAGCCTAAAGAGACATATGCAAAAAATACGTAAATCCTTCACTGAAGGCTTTAAGCCTCTGTCCTACTTAAGGCAGCAGCTGCTTCAACTTGAAGCTACTCATCTTCCAAGATAGAAGCAAACCAGACATTTCTCAGCAAAACACATGTGATGTTACCCCAGGGTATCACTTATGGCCTTGACCCTACTCAGCCTTTTAGTGTCATCTCTTGTCTCTTCACAGGGACCTCCACTGATATACCAGGTGCAAAATTACACAGCCCCGTAACACCCACCATCAGCAGCCTTCAGAACAGAACCTGAAGAGCTCACCTGGGCTTCCAAGACCGAGCACATACCTGTATCCACTGCTCCCTGTTGATTTCCACACCGTTAGCCCTAAGAGATGTGATGGCTCTGTCAATGATTTTCTCCACCATCTGGGTGTTTCCATTGGCCTCCTCCAGTTTGGCAGCAGTAATCCAGATGTGACGATCCGTCGGGATGTTCTCCCGGGCTTTGTTAAGGACTTTACGAGCGTTCTCATATGTCTCCAGCCTTGCCAGCGCCAGCCACAGCTGCAGAGCAACAAAAGATGTGTTTGAGATGAGAACAAGGAGATGACAAGGCTGCTGTATGGCAGTGTCAGCCCACAGAGATAAGCAGCTTCACGCTGCTTGCTACTGGTTGGCAACTGTCCTCAAACACTGCAAGCAGGCTGTGGAATATCAATGGAGGAGAGGAGAAACAGGCTGCTACTGCCCTTGAAGCTCAGTCCTGATCATCTCTGGATGTCATCCCCATCTGCTGGGCTGTTACACTCCTCTTTTCTGTTCACATCACCTCTCAAACAGCTGAATTGAACACTCTGGTTTGGTGTTTCAGAAACAAGTAGCTTTTAGATTCACCAGGTTAAATGTTCACTTGTTTTCCCAACTGTCGAGGCACCACACATGGACACAAACATGGCTCAGTGCCTACAGCAGGCACAGCTGTGCACTGCCATGACTAACCTAACAATTACACAGCAAAATGAGGCATGTAATGACCACCAGACAATTAACTCCAAAGAAAAGAAGCACATTCCACTACTCATCACATCCTTCCCACTGTGGCACGAAACGTGGGAGAAAACCTTGTGTGGAGAAACACTGCTCACCCTTGCCTTTTGCCTGCAAAGCTCTACTGCCAGCCTGAAGTGGGGTGCAGGGGGTTTTTTAATTTCACTTTTATTTTAACTCACTTCAACACTGGTTGGACAGCACTCCACAGCCCGGCTCAGCATGATCCTGGCATCCTCAGGTTCCTCCAGCTCCACGGCTGCTTTCCACAAACGCACCGAGTTTGGAACATGCTCAAGGGCTAGAGAGGCAGAACAATTATGTCAATCATGATAAAGTAGTCTACCAATGAGATCTGTATTTTTTAAACATGATATAATAAAGAATTCGTGCTATTACAGTGAAATGTCCTGAAGGAGGGAAGGGAAGGAATTTACATATATTGGGCTCTTGCCTCAACAATGAGAATTTAAAAGCAGAAAATAAAACACTTAATCATTTTAATTGGAAACAGGTTTCGGAGAGCCAAGGGCTTTTTTGCTGTACAAGCTGTAATTGCATCCTCCTCAGTAAAACACCTGGCTGAACAAAGCCTCCAGTCTCAGCAAATGAGCAGATGAAGATCTTCAAAACTAGGCAGCTTAATCATGCTGGGTCTGCCTTTATAGAAAAGGAGCATCTTCAACACTAACTAATAATACAGCCTTGTTCCTTACATGTTGAAACTGTCCCTTCACAATGTAGTTTTCCTGTAAGCCTCTCCTGACAGCTCAAGGGACCCCAGCTTAACTTCCCAAAAAGCTATTGTCCTGCTATGCAAACACAAA
Organism: Eulacestoma nigropectus; assembly: GCA_013397775.1. Classification (NCBI taxonomy): domain Eukaryota; kingdom Metazoa; phylum Chordata; class Aves; order Passeriformes; genus Eulacestoma; species Eulacestoma nigropectus. The sequence continues at coordinate 466,616 of VZTE01004705.1, forward strand.
ACAGGGATGCACAAAAACTTAAAGGTCTCACTGACACTGAGCCATGAGTACCAAGTGTGCTCCAGTATGGACTCCATCTAATTAGGATTCTTCGAGGCTTCCTTAATCTTGTCCAAAAGTTAGCTACTGCTGGTAGAACTGCATTCTCTGCAGCCTGTCCTATATGTGCTGTCTGAAACATTAAATGCTAAACAACAGCTTTCCTCAGCCCATCTCTTTAAGAGAGATTGAGAAACCAAAGGGGTTTCTTAGCCTTTTGTCACTCCAGTTTGCACCCCAGACTGCTGGAATCAGCTGCATTGCAGCATTACTTCCACTGCTTCCATGGTGACTGTACACAAATGTGCCATAGTAACAGAGGACTGAGCACATCCCTCTTCAATAAAGCAAGCACAATCACAGGGACACAAAAATGAGTGGGAAAAGGCATCTAAACCCACTTTAGAACTAGATGGGCTTCCAGACAAGGCTGCTTCCTTGAGGCAGAGCTGCAGAGGCAGAGGCACAGTGCTGAGCCTCAACTCAGAGCACATCCCACCCCTAAACAAACAGATTTACAACAGGCATTAACCATTTGTCTCCAAGTCTGCAGCTGCAGGAGATTTTCCTGAAGAATTTAAGTGAATAATGTCAGCCTCCAAGAGCTGAAAGCATCACTCTGCAGGACAGAACATGTTTTCATAAATACAGAATTTGATTTTTAGACCTCAAGCTGTATTTCAGCCACTCAGCTTGCTGGGTCTCCAGTCAGACTGAGGCTTTAAAAACTCCAAAGGTTCTGCTGGATGGTAGGAATGCACACAGCCAGCAAAGTGGAGAAATACGTCATGAAAGGTCACACTTCAGTGACATTACCTGGCACTCAGGCTTTTTTATTTTAGGAGAAATAATGGGTTATGCCGACACTTAAGGCTCCAAGCCCCATATTACTGATGCTCCCTAGGCTGCAGAGGAGCACTGTGAAGCTGTTAACAGGCAGAAACTGGGAAGAGAATGATAAATCCAGTTCCATTCCACTAACAGCTTTGTATCAAGAGATTATGTAGGTGGTTCCAAAAACTGAATGTTTTTCTCTTCATAAATACAGTGTTTGAAGCAAAGCTCAGTACTTACTGGGTAAGTCACTGCTCTCACACAAGACCCTCCCCTACCCGAGCTGGACTCACAGATCTATTTCTGCTCCTTTAAAAGTGTTTTTCTATTCAACATCTGTGACTGTTCCTGAGAAGGACACACGGTGTCACAGGAGCAGCACTTCACACCACGTTGCTGAGCCAATGAAAATTAAAAAAGCTACTGAACAGTTAATATCCGAACTCTTTACAACTTCAAATCCAGCGACTTTGAAGTGCCTTTCATCCACATGTAGTAAGAGGTCATTTCACTAGAGATCTGCATTTTACATGCAAGAGGTAAGAGGTGGGAGGCAATTAATTCCTTTGAAGCTAAACCATTCAATACTGCAGACTGTTTCACAATGATTCGGTAAATGTATTGAATTCAGACCCTTTTCCCTGTCTAGATTAAAGCCAGGAGATGTGACTAATACAATTCAGTAGTCATGAAGGAACCAATCTCTATTGATACAGGCCCAGCTACTTAAAGTAATCAAAGAATTCATATTTTGAACTTCTGAGGAAGACCTGGGTTCAGGACAACACAACAAACTGCTGTTGAAGAGATCATTGTTTGGAAAAGACAGTAATTCCATGAAAGAGGAAAACCTCCAAGTGCAGTGCAATCCAAGAAGACGTAAGGTTTCAAGTAAGCACCACAGGGAGGCTGTTTGTTAAGGGCAGAACTTGATACACTAAAGCAAAGCCTGCAGCTCAACAGAGTCAATGATACGAGAACTCCAAGATCTCTAAAGCTCCTCCAGCAGCAGCCACTGCGGTCTCTAACAGGCTACAAGCAAGTAGGAACAACCAATTCCATTATCTTTTCCAAAAAGTATCACAAGGTGACATCCAGAGCACCTTTTTATCCTTAGCACATCATTTTTTAACTGCTTTCATCTACTTATCTAATTATGATCAAGTTGGAATTGGCTTAGGTAAGTGAAATATCATTTTGGAATTGCTCAGTACCAGCAGCTTTCTGCTTGAAGGATGTTTTACACACACTTCAACACCTTTGCTCTTTGGCTCAACAGCAGCAAGTTCCACCATTAATACACACATTGACAACTGTAATTCCAACAAGGAAGAAAAAAACCACCTAAACTTATGGCCACGTCTCTGTCAACTTAGAGTGCAATACAAAGAGTGCAACGCTCAGCCTTCATTCCCCGAGCCCACAGGAGCTCTCACCTTTCCTAAGGACACGTTTCTTGGCACGGATGTCCGTCTCCAGCTCTGCTGCTCTGATATAGATCCGCACAGACTGCGGAAGGTGCCGGACAGCCTGGGCCACAACAGCCTTGGCTGTATCTCCAGGCTGAAGCCGAGCAGCTTCCAACCAAACATCTTCACTCTGTCAGGAAAAACAACCCATCTTCCTTTACATCAAAACAAGAATATAAAATCAGAGCTTCTGGCTAAGCAGGTGTTTTGTAATACTGCAGACAGTGAAGCTGTATCAGACAGAGCCTCAGTCAAGCTTAACAGAGATCCTGCTGCTCATTAACCACAACTTTTTCCTACTACCCCGCAAGGATCAGCAGGGAAGCAAAGCAATTCTGACCTTAGGGCACATCTCTGTTCCTTTCATGATGAGGTTTCGAGCCACCTGGAGTTTGCCAGTGACCTCCTCCAGTCGAGCTGATGCTATCCAGGCTGGTGGATGATGAGGATTGGTCTCTCGGACAGATTTCAGGAGCAAACGGGCTTTTTTGATATCACTAAAGGAGGAGGGAAAAACAGGAAGGAATATTTTCAGCACACTGGGAAACAATTCTCCTGAACCAGGACATGCTCAGATGCACAGTAACTCTGACCTCCAATTTTTCCATATTGGAGACACAAATTACATTCTACCAAAACAAGCTTACAGATACACATTAACACAGCGAGATCACAGTGCAAACCAGCTAAGTATTTAAGCAAGATTTTTGGGAATTACAGCTGGGCACTTGCAGCCGGAAGCTGATAAACCCAAACATTGATGTAAGTCAAGAATTAGCATCGATATTTGCACATATTGCTCTGACTTAAACAGCAATTCTTTATGAAACAGATGTCAAACTTCAGGCTAAAGAGGTTCTCTGAGGTCGTCAATCAAGCCTAAATTAGCAACACACAGGTACAATTAACCAAGTTAATTTCCTGGCTGGCAGGTAGTCACACACTGCCATCACTCTGGCACAGAAATAGGGATGGAATGGAAACAATCCCCACAATTGATGCATCCAGGTCAGATGCTGACACCTCAGCTGAAAGACTATACCAGATCTCATGTTAAAAGAATTCATCCTCAAAAACTCACCTGGCATTTCTTACAAATTAAATGCCAGCTGAAAGCACCCGCTCAGACAGATTTCCATTTATGTGTAGGATCAGTGCCACTGCTAAGAGGATAAATCTGTTAATCCTTCTTAAACTTACTTGATATCTCCTCCATGCGTGGGAATCATAGAATTCAAGTCTGTCAAATATCCTTTCGGGTCCACTACGGTCTGGCCACTCACAGAGTCCGACACCTGGGAAAGTCAAGTCAGAGCTCCTGAAATGACCACTCACAGCCCCTGAACACTTGAAAAGACACAGTGGCCGTACAAAAATCCTAGATATTCATCTGTTCCCAAAAGCAAGGAAGGAGGAAAACACAAAGCCTTGCTTATTAGCTTTTTTCCACTTCTAAAATACACAACTTTAATGTTAAAATCCAGACAAGAAGCAGCTTGGTGACAAGCAGTCACCAAAAGGTCTTGCAGCCCTGCCAGCTAAAGGCATTCTTCTTAGAATAAACCAGATTTAGATGGGAAAAATCCATGAAAAAGAACAGAAGTCAAAAATCAGTATTTTTCAGCAGTTTGTCCTGCATCCCTACATAAGACAGAAGAGATGCTTCCCTTGGTAACACCACCTGTGCTGTTTGCCTCAAGCCCACCTCTGGTATAACCAGGCAGTCTGTTCTCCCATAATGACCAAGAATTCCAGGGACAAACTGGTATTTCTCAGGAAACTCTATTCGTGGTGACGGCATGAGATTCGGGGAGAGGGACTACAAAATTATTTCACAGCTCAGCTGTTCCTGGATCTTCTAACACCCCAGAGAATTTAACACTACTCTAAAACCAGGACTTAAATAGCAGCACAGCATCAACCCCAGGTATACCTGTGACAGATTCTGCCTTCCCACATCCTTACCTGGCTTAGCCTCATATCCATCAAGGTGTTCCTGGCTTGGCCAATCTTCCTCATATCCAATTCACCTGTCCCAGGTGTCATCAAGCCTGGTGTCATTCCTCCTGGGTATGGAGTATTCAAACCCCCTGGGTATGGAGTATTCAGTCCACCAAATTGCTAAAAACAAGAGTGAGAAATTAATTCCTAAAACTTCTTCTGAGATTTCAAAAATAGTTCAGGCTATTGGCTGATTTGCACTTCCCCAGAAGCTGCAGGACATGGATACCAACCCCCAACAGGTACTTCTGATAAAGCTTCCCTGGATCCCAAAACATTTCTCACACAGGATTTGCAAATCTATAGGTAATTACTAAAGTTTGGTCAAGTCAGCGAAATAAGCAACAAGAAAGTGAAAAATTCAAGCACAGGCACCTCAACCTGACACATTTAAACAAGAATATCTGCAAAGTCCCATGGACACCTGGAGCTAGTCTAAGGCCAGTCAGCTGCTCCTATAATTCTATGACCACAGCAGACTCTGGCCACAGAGCAACAAGCTAAATTACTTCATTTTCATTTGACTGAAAGGCAAGTAATTTTTAACACAATTACCCCAAAGCTGAGCAAACCATTAGGTGAAAGCAAACTTTATTTACTGTTCCCTTTTTGCAAGATGTTGTTGTAACAGAAATGGTTATGCTCACCAAAACTATCACCACCCTGCATTCAGCAAATAGGAAAAGAAACACTTTCTTCCATCTTTAACACAAGAACCAGGCTTTCTCTGCCTATCCCCATGTTTTCTCTAGCAAAGGGTGTGCACTGAAAGGCTCCAACAAGCACATGAGTTTAACATCCAGAATTCCTTTGGCAGACTCACAAACCATGCCATGTTTTTTGGCCAAGTATCTTTTTTCCCAAATTCCAGTTTAACACTCATCTCTAATCCAGTTAGGCCACAGATTGCCCAGGTTTGCTGTGTACTCACTGTCTGGCGTGGGTCCACGGAAGTGTGATTCTCCCCTGACTGCAAATGCTTTGCAAAGAAGCTGTCGGGGACAGGAGTCAGCTTCTCATAACGAGGATTCCTCTGCCGCTTGTTCCTGGCATCCCCAACCTCAGGAATACTCAGCCACTCCTCCTCAGTAACCTCTGCTAATTTCCGCTGTTCAAACAGAAGTCATCATCAGTATTTGCTGCAGAAAGGACTTTTTAAGTGCTCTAACTCCTTAATAGATTTATTTTCTTGAAATAATTCAAGATCAATTTAACACTTAAGGGTCAGATTTTTTCCTAATCCAATGTACAGAAGAATTATATGCATTTAATTAGAATTGGGTTTTAGTCCAGACTGAGATTCCAAATCAATTTTGTTATTAGATTCAGTGCTACAAACGTTCAGATTAATCCTAGTGCCTGGAGCATTGAGTGGTTTATTACTAATCATCAGATAACAGCTTAAACAATACATTCTATTTAAAAGAAGATTTAGAGTCAGGAGATTCTGCTCAGCTACTCCTGCAATGCCAACAAGTTGGCAGTTTCCCTGAAAGACAGAAGTGTAGCAGCTGCCATAAAGCACAAAACAAAAATGACCAATATCAAAATCTGCAGAAATTTCACTAGCTTGTGTATCCACATGAACAGTGTTTATTCTTCCAACAGAAAGTAATTCTAATCTGGAGAATATCAAAGTATTCGTTTGCCAACACATAAAATCTGAGCAAAGAAACGCACACACAAAAGAACACACAGTCACCTCTTGTATCTCATGAAAAGTCACGTTTCAGACATTTTTTTCCTTACTTTCAAGTCTGAGAACTGCTGCTGAATTTTGGGTCGTTCCATACGGTATTTTTCTATTTCCTCCTTTTCTCGTTGTTCCCTTAGGAAAAGGAATACTGAGGTTATGCTCAAAGTAACACTTGGCAAGTCTTTGATTAAAGTGTTGACATGACAGAAAAATGTGTTTGATAATAGTTAGGGCATAAATAAAGGCATTTTTTCCAAGCTTAGATTATCAACATTATGACAAGAGATCCTTTATCAAACAAGACAGTATTATAGTGTAAAAACAGACATCGCCAAGTGAACTCCAGCCTTTAACCTCCTCTCAGTGAGTAGTGCAGTTAACAAGTAACACAAGCTGTTTACAAGCATGAGATGACTTTTCTAACAATTCCCAGTGCACTGTGCAGGCTGTGATGTGTCAATACCAGCTGCAGCATCTCCCCACACCATCTTAATGAACTACAGTGACTCTTAATTACTACAGTGAAGTAATTTAACCACATCCACTATCAAAGCAAGTGGTGCAAAATACCTGTCATCCTCAATTAACCAGAAAACACCCCCCTGCCCATGCTGTGGCTTATCCTACCTCCTTTCTTTCCTGCGTTCATCCATCCTCTTATCCAAAGCTGCATAAATAGCATCTGCTTCCTCATCATCTTTTTCATAGGGGCCGCTGGAGAACAGGCTCCCAGCATAGCCATTGAACTGGGAATTTGGAGAGAGAGAAAGAAAAACAGGGGAAAAAAGGCAGTTTTTTTAAGCTTCTGTTATGTTCCTGCTACAGCCAGCAATCACCTGAAAATGCATTCACAGGCTGTTTCTGACAACACTGCATCAGACTAACACATCCCTAAATTAAAGCATCTTCTTTCTACCACCCCATGGTGGTGTTTATTCTCTCACACCATCTGAAGCAAAACTGCTTCAAATTGCTCCTTTCAAAATTGCTTCTGTCTCTAAACCACTTCTATTCAGCAATAAATGAGATCCCAGGGTAGAAAAGCCATTCCCTTCCATTAACCACTTTTTCTTTTTACACCAGTGAAAGCAAACAGAAAGAATATCACAACGTTCAACTAACCAAAGTGGGACTTAACCACAAGAGACTACACAGGCCACTTAAGGACAATATGTGGCACAGAATCACAGAGCCATTTAGGTTGGAAAAGACCTCCAAGATGAAGTCCAATCTTGTCAAAGGACACAAGCTTTCGTTTGTGGAGAGTGAAAAATTACAACCCCTGAAATACTTAAAACTAATTTTTATTTATAGATATTTTCCCAAGACTCTCAGGACTCTGTATCAGTAATTAAACCACAATCCATGGAGCAAGGCCACAACAAAAATCTGTAAGCACCATGCCACTGTGCATACTGAGGTCTCAATCAACAAACCAAAAAGGAAATGCTGCCTGCAAACTACAGGAAATTCTGGGTTTGAAGTCTCAGCTAAGAGTGGGGTTCATAGCAAGAGCGGGGAGCTCAGGGACTCCTGTTCCACCTGGGGAAAAACATCTGCAGGATGATGAAAACCTCCTCACTTCATCGTAGTTGGTGTCATTCAAGTCCTCATCATCATCATCTGCTGTCTGGTTCTTCTTCATCTGGTCCCCCACAGTTCTCTTCCCCGGCGGGGCGTGCCGGTCGTCCACGGGGTCGTTGGCATCGCGGGCAGGGCCGATATCAGAGCGGGTGGTGAAACCCGTGGCTCTGGAGGGATAAACCAGGGGCTGTTTAGCTCACTGCAATCCCAGCCTGTCACAGTTACTGCTCAGAACAGGCAGGAAAAAATAGAATTCTTCTGGGAGAACGGCATCAGCCACTCCCCATGACCAGCGTTCATAAAGCCGGGGGGAAAAATGTCCTTGGAATCATGGAAGAGTTTGGGTTGGAAGGGACCTCAAGGCCCACCCCATTCCAACATCCCTGCTATGGGCAGGGACACCTTCCACAAGACCAGGTTGCTCCAAGCCCCATCCAACCCGGCCTCGGACACTTCCAGGGATTGGGCAGCTTTTCTGGGCAACCTTTTTATAGGGGAAACTTTTTCCACAAATACACTGCAACCACCCAGCTCATTGCTCTGCCGCCCATCCTGGGCACGGCCTCCCTTCTGTCTCTGGGTCTCTCAGCTGACCCTGCAGGCTGTGGGGCACCACGGGCCGGGGTCTGGGCAAAGGGATGGGGATCCTGGAGCTCTTCTGAACCCCAACACTCACTTGGCAACACCTCGTGGGGCACAGCCAGCAGGATCTCCCCAAGGAAGGACACAAGCAAATCAGTGGGACGAACGTAACTCACACCCAGCAAAGGACACCCCAAAAGTGGTCTCAGCCGCCACCAAACCCCCTCACTGTTCCCTCAACAAAGGCCCCCAGTTTGATCATTTTCCAGACGGTCCCACACAGCCACAGCATCAGGAGGGACACAATCCTTTGCCGGTCTGAAGCACCCGGGAACTCATCCCCGGAGCCAGGCTCGCTTTTAAACACAAACCCGCCCAGCTAAAGAGCGAACGCGAACCATTACGAAGGGACAACATCGAAAAGCCGCGCGGGGCCACGCCGAGAGAACGGGGACCGGTGGGGCGGGGAGGTGTGAGCGCAGCCGGGCAGCGAACGGGCCCAGGAGCGCGCCGGGGCCCGGCGGGGCAACCGGGCTGTGAAGGGACCGGGGTGCTGGGGCCAGGCCAGGCCTGGGCGGCGTCTCACCCGCGGCCCAGCCCCGGCACGTAGCCCAGGGGCGCGGGCATGCCAAGGAACGGCTTCTTCTTCTTGTTCATGATGGCGGTGGCGGCTAGGCGACCCCGAAGCGGGACCGGAGCAGGGACCGGAGCAGAGCCGCGAGAGGCGGCCGGGACAGCGGCGGCGGCGGCGGCGGAAGCGGCGCCGGGAGCAGGCGGGGCCACCCGCGAGGGCAGAGCGGCACTTCCGCTCCCGGCGGGGAGCAGCGCGCCCCCTGGCGATGTGGAGGTCCTGAGCCGTGGTGAGGGTGAGGACGGGGAAAGTGGGAATGAGCATGGTGGGGATGAAGGTCATGGGGATGGATGGGGCTGAGGATGGGGGTGTTGAGGTGTGCTGTCATGGCATTTCACATTTATAGCAATTTATTATTTTTATTATTATTAGGAAATGAGTAACTGCTGAGGAACAGCCCAGGCGGTGAGCGGCCCTGCAGGGAGCAAAGCTGACGCCCTGTGTTTAACAACCTCCAGCCAGAATGGGGGGGAAAAAGGGAGAAAAGGGTCAGGATCATCCCAGGAGGGCCTGGAGCTGGCCAAAGCCCCAGCACTGCCCGCCCTTGTTTCCCCCAGCCTTGCTTCCCCCCTTCCCTCTGCTTCCCTCTCGCTAACAATTTCCAAGACAAATTTTCTCTGGGAGCAGGAGCAGGTTTCCTGCTCATTCCTTCGCCAGCCCGGCGGTCTCTCACTCCCGACTCTGCTGTGTGGTGGCGGCAGGGATGGCCATGCCAAGGCACTGAAAGGAATGAGAGACTTGTCTTTACAAACAAGCTCGTGGCCTGCTGGTAGATGGAATTAGCACTGAGAGATAAAGGGAAACAATGGGAAGGATTCCACTGATTGATGAAGGGAAAGAGATTTGTCTCTACAAACAAACTGTAGGTCTGCTGATAAATGAAATTGGATATTGAGAGATGAAAGAAACAACGGGAAAATCGTAAAATTCAACAATAACTAAAAATAGAGGGGGGTTATACATCAGAAGGGAACCTTAGGTATTAGGCGTTCCAGGAAGTCTGTACCTCTCGAGTACCTCAGCCAATGGGGAAAGAGAGAGGGAAATGCAGCCGGGAAATTAGGATAAAAAGGAGGCTGCGCCCTCCAAAAATTTGAGATACCCCAGGGGAATGCCCCATGGCCTCTCCCTTTATTCGAATAAAATAACGGGACTCCTCTGTCTCCTTTTTGGACATAAACCTCTGGTGTTCGTGGATTAATTTTCCTGACAGCACCAACGTGTCCCACAAGGATGGGGGCACAGGTCCAGCCCCCCAGAGTGCATGGGGAGAGCCCCTGTGCTCATCCAACCTTCCCGAAGATGTCCCAGGAGATCCTGCCTCAGTTTACCCAGCTGGAGCCCTGGGCAGGATCCTCTTGCCCACCCACACCCGGGGCCAGGATTAATCAGCTGCCACCTGCAAAGTCTCCGGCTGACCCCGACACCGTGTCCAGCTGTAACAGAGAGCTGAAAGGTCCTTGTCCCTCGGGAGAGGCTCAGGGTCACCAAACACAAGGACAAGGGCAGCGAGAGGGGTGAGAAGGGGCTGGGGCTGTCTCGGGGACTGTCCCTATCCCGCAGCCCCCTCCCAGCACCAGCCCCACCTCCCGCTGCCAGCCCCTGCCAGGTCTGGGAGCAGAACCCAGCTGCGGGGAAGATAAATAGCCCCATTTTGCATGCTAATGGCATCCCAGCCCCCAGCCGCTTCCCATCAATCTATTTTTGGGTTTCGCTGGAGGAAAAAAAAAATTAAAAAAATAAAATCCCTTTTGCCAAACAGTTGGGGTGGCAGAGAGGGAGGGAGGCTGCGGCATCCCAGCTCTCCTGTCCACCCTGGAGTGAGGGCAGAGCCCATGGGAGCATCCTCAGCACCAGGGAGGGGCGTGGGACCCCCTGACTGCCCAGCCTGTCCCAGTGAGCCTGGACTCCCCTAAATACCCAGAGCTGCATCCATGTTCTAGCATATCCAACGTCATGGAGCACCAGTGGGCCTTCCCTGTGGGCTGGGTGTGGTAAATTTGGGGGGTTTTGGAGGTAAATTGGGTTCCTCCATCCTGCTAGAGGGTGAAGGACTAAGGGGAGCCCACCAGGAACCTCCCTGACCTGTGAATGGATGGATGGGGAGAGCAGGGAAGTGCCCAATCTCTGCTGAGGGCCTGGAAGCTGCAAGAATTTCACTTTTGGGACTATCTCCTGAAAAACAGAGCTGAGATGAGGAATAGCAGCAGGGTGACCCCAGAATGGGGTTGGAGTTAGAGCTCTAAACCTTCTCTCTTTCCACAACAACTCTTACACAATGAGAAAACTCAGAATAATTTATAGGTTGAGTAAAATCAACCATAAATGAGTTTTAATCATCTCTGGGGATGGAGCCCCTGTTTGGTATGTGCTGGTGAGTGCAGGGGAGAGCACTGGCTGTGCAATCCCACCCAGCCTGGGCAACAGAGGCCCTGGGAGCTCTGGGCTGATCTTCCCATGGTGTTGGAGCACGGCAGGGATGAGCTGTTCAGGATCCAGCCTTCAGGAATCCTCTCAAGCCCAGCTCTACTTTTGGGCACTCCATGGGTTTCTCCTTGGGTTTCCTTTTGCTACCCAAGCCTGGCACTGGGCTGCTGCAGGAACGTGGCCAAAAGCCCCACGGGGTGATTAATCAGCAATTATTCTGAATAATGCAGCTGGAGAAATCCCTGAGCTGCTCCTGGGAGCATCAGGATCAGGAGGTGGCCCATCCCCATGGTGGGAAGGAGCGGGGTGTCTGCACTGTGCATTGCTCTGCCCTCCCAAAACGCCTTAAAGCAGGGTGGGAAGCAGGCAGAAAAGATGTTTTCTCCCTGGTGCAACAAAATCTGAAGGGGTGAAGGAGCAACAGCACTTTTTAAAGTTGCAATTATGCCGCATCTTTGCCTGCAGGGAGCTGCTGCCAGGTCTGCATGTTGGCACAGTGCTTCTTACCACCCTCGATGGTGTATTTGGGGATGGGAATAAAACCCCAGAGGGATGAGACCCTACTTAACACCCACAGCAGGTCACTCCTCTCTCCTGGGGGCACAGAGTCATCCCGCTTCTGGTTTGGGACTTCCCAAGCTCAGTTTGTGTGTGTCGGGCTGAGGAAAGCGAGGTAGGAGGGGATGCTGGGCACATTGGTGTCCAGAATCGCTCACAAAGGTGTGAAAGTGAAAAAGAATTACTTGGATGTGCACAAGGACGAGCTCACCAAGGCGGATCCTGCCAGGGACTGGGATCAGGACCCGGCCCAAAGCCCAGCAAGGAGCAGCCCAGCCCACAGCCGGGTCACTGCGGCCCCTTGCTCACACAAAGCCGCCTCTGTGTCCCCGGGGAGAGCAGAGGCGGCAGCAGCTTCTCCCGGGACAACGGGAAAACAAACCCCAGGGCTCTCCCGAGGCTGGGAATTCGTGTTTTTAAATATCACATAGCACTGCAAGAATGAATCCACAGGGCAGGATCAGCGCTGGGGCTCATCACAAGCAGTTTCCTGCTGCCTGCCTGTGGCGATAGGAGAAGGGGAAATGGCTTTAAACTAAAAGAGAGGGGATTTAGGTTAAATGTAAGGAAGACTTTTTTACAGCGAGGGTGGTAAAACTCTGGCACAGGGTGCCCAGGGAAGCTGTGGATGCCCCATCCCTGCAAGTGTTCAAGGTCAGGCTGGACAGGGCTTGGGGCAACTTGGTCTAGTGGAAGGTGTCCCTGCAAAAGCCAGAAGGTTGGAATGAGATGGAATTTAAAGGTTCATTCCAACCCAAACAATTCTATGAAAATTCCTGTTGCAAAACACCTGCCTGCAAGCCCTGAGCAGAAATCCAGCCCTTTCCTCTGTCCCTGCCAGGCACAGGGACAGGACATCCCAGAGGTGCCAGGAATACCTGGAGCAGTGTGAGCTCCTCAACTGAGCCCTGAGAGGGCAAAGAGCCCAAATTCGGCCACTGAAGCCCCACATTTGCACCCTCGGCCAGCGTGGTGCTTGCTGGGTGGTGGTGCCATTGCTTTGCACTCCCAAATGGGATGATTACTTGGATTTCAGACATGGAAGTGCAAGAGAAGACTAAAACAGGGGCTTGTTTTTAATCCCTGTCGTCTCAGCTCCTAAATTAACACTTTTGGAGCCTGTTCTCACTTGATTATCACCCGATGCCGTGAAATCCTCTGAAGACAGGATGTCCTACTTAAGAAATCAACTCCGTATTAGGTAAATATACATTCTGAAGTTTTAATTAGTCCCATGCTACAATACAGAGGCGCCCTGAGGACTCATCTGCAGCATCTGCTCCCCTCTGCACCCCAAGCCGAGCTCTGGTGTGTGGCGGGAATTTTGCCAGAGCCGGCAGCAGCAGGTGCCAAGATCCCACAGCAGCTGGGAGGGAGCGAGGTGCCTTTGAGAGTCTCCTCCAAAGCCGTTGGAGGTCTCAGTGACAATTAGCAGAGATTCCTAAAGGGTCTCCAACACGAGGCTTGCACCCTCAGCAATCCAGAGAGCGGAGCTGGCATCAGCCGCAGGTTTGCTGGGAAGAATCCCCACGTGGGAGAGAGCTCAAGGGCGCGGTGTCTTGCCAGCAGAATGCTGATGACGCTGCCCAAATGGCATTCCTTAAAATTGTCTTTTCATCTGGGGATGTCCAAAGTCAAGAGCTCTGGCAGATGGACCGATGTTTCCCAAGGTGCCCGGTGATTTGGGCAGCTGGATGAGTTGGATGAGGAGGGTCCCTGTGCCAAGGGCAGCATGTCCATGGTCCTGCCCTCCAGCCCACTGTTCCAGGTTTATCTCCAGCAGCTGAGCCGTCAGCAAAGCTGCTGCCTCTGGTCATCATTGCCCTGGAGCAACAGGCTCAGGTTTGGGGGATTTTCACTCGTTCCTGCCACCCGAGGTAGTGCAAGCTCCGACCATGGGCAGGGTAAGGAGTGAAGGTGAAGGCAAAAATGAACTTGAAGGTGACCATGAAAGTAAAGGTGAAGTGGTGATGAAGGTGAAGGCTTTCTAAATCCCCCAAAACACCAGATCTCCCATTTGCTTCCCAGTTCTGTTATTCCCCATCCCTTCTGCTCTCTCCATCTGCTCTGCACTCCCATCCATGGCTGCTTCCTAAAAACCAGTGTCACTTGCCCCCTTCCATTCCCCAGATCTCTCTTCTTCAGTAAGGGGTGACATTACAACCATCTGATCTCTGCAGCACCAGGGTGACAACCCTTCGGGGACAGCAGTTAATGCATCCCACCATCCCCCCCGGGACCAGCACTCCCTGCATCCTGAGAGATGCAACCAAAGGTGGGAGCAGAACACACTGCACTGGGGTGCAGTTTGAGCTCTGGCATTCCCGAACTCCTGATTTTGCAGCCTGGCTGTGTGAGCAACCAGCTCCCAGATCCCAGAGCAGCGTGCAGTGGCAATCAGAGCACGGCAAATCAATTCATGCCAGGCTGTACCTTGCAATGTAAATAATAAATCGGATTCGGTGGCAGTTGAATGCAGCCCGGAGCCCTGAAATTGGGCTTGGAGAAAGTAAGAACTTGAGGCTGTTAAGATGCAGCAGGGTGGTGCATGGTCATTAGCTGTGAGATGCTGGAAATCTCTGCTTGGATAATGGTTTTCATTTGTGCCCATTCTGGGCACTGGAATAACAAATGCAGCACTGGGATGATGGCAATGCCCAACCCGAGGAGAACCCTGGTGAGGATGGCAGGATCTATCCTGCTCGAGCTTCAGTTCCCTAATGGAGAGCGGATGGAGCTGGATGAAATTATTTTGGCCCCAAAAAACTGCAACACATGTAAAAATAAAACCCTGGAATTAATGGGAATTTCATCACGTCTCAGCTGGGAGAGAAAAAGCCAGAGAACAGCATTCAACTGCTGCAGAGTTGCAGCTGAACATGGGGCAGTCTCAGCACAGGGTGGGCTGAGCTACAGCAAGACCAGCGAAACCTCCCCACCCCATCAAGTACCCATGAACACCTTCTTAAAATACTTTTTTTTTAAATACCAAAAAGAATTAAAATACTGTTTTTATATTTTTTACCTTTGCTGGGCACTGACTAGGAACCTGGCAGAGGTGGATCGTGCCGTCCCACTGTGTCCTTGCAGAGTTACATCATTTGTGTCCTCTCATTGGATTAAGTTGCAAATTCACAATTTCACTTGGGGAAACAATATTAAAAAGAAAAAACCAGCTCTCTGTGCTGAGGGAAAGGAGGTGATCAGGCTCTCAAATAATTACAGGCTGCCTTGAAAATAACCATGACGTGCCAAAATCCAATTAGAAATATATCTCTATAAACCTCCAAATGGAAGAGCTTCCGTCGTTTCAACCCCTCTCTGTGTCCCAGGGAGCAGCAAAGAGGGAGCAATGCTTTGGATGTCCTCTGCCAGTAAATCACGAACCTTGGGAAGGTGCAGATGTCGCGCTGTGAGTGGCAGGAGGGTCACCTGCCCGGCCAGGGGCCAGAGGGCAGCACAGGTACTTCCTGGGCTCTATAAACCCGAGCTCCAACGTGACCTGCAGCACCCCCACCCTGCAGCACTGAGCTTTGGTTCTTTTATTATCAGCATGAAAATAAATTCTTTTCAGGGAGAGATTTTCATAAAACTAAATATTTCCATGCCTGGTTGAGATAAGAACCATCCATCAGCCCACACCAGGCAGGAGGCTTCAGCACGAAGCTGTTTTCAATTCTGTCTCCCTGCAAGTGCCTCAACAAATTCATTTTGAAGTCTTTGCACAAAAAAAAACGGGGGGGGGTGGGGGGGGGGAATTTGGGAAAACCCTTCAGTGGTGTTTAGCTTGGGAGTGTCTGTTCCCAACCCGTGGGGCTGCGGTGAGGGGGGGTCCCCAACACCCAGCTGCATTCCCAGCCCCCAGGCCTGTGGTTGGGTGCCATGGGGGGCTTTGTGGAGGTGACATCCCAACAGAGCAGGATGTCCCAAGGCCATCGAGACCACGTGCCCAGCCACTGGTGGCTGTGTGATTCTGGTTCCTCCCCCTCGCTGGGTGCTCCCTTTTCCTGCTGACGAGCAGTTTTCATTAACGAGCAGACAAGCAAAGCACCAGAGAAATTAGCCACTTTTCTCCTTGGACAAATAACTTCCGTCTGAAGGCTTTCATCTCCTCCCTCTCATCCTCGTGGGGCGCGGCAGGAGGAAAGCTGATGTTTAATTACTTCCTTTATTCTCTGAAAAACGAACGTGCTGAATCATCCCAGCCTCGCACCCTCTCCGGAGCCCGGTGCTGGGGAGGGATGGCACCCACGGGAACACTGGTGCTCTCCCTACCCAAATCCATGTGCATGTGGAGGGGAAGCTTGTTGGTCCAGGGCTCACTGGAGCCACTGTGTACCAGCTTGTCCCCTTCCCACACCATCAATGCCTTGGGAAAAGGAGCCCTGGCTCATGCTTTGAGTGTCCCAAGCTGTGTCTCAGTTTAGAGCTTTCCCTCCCTGCTATTTAACTCCTGTTTAACTGTGGGAAGTCCTCAACCAGACATTAAAAGACCCAAAGTCAGACCAAAACCCAAGACAGAGTTGCTGGGGTTGTTTAAAAGATGCTCCACCATGGGAGGGATTGAGTGACAGCCCAAGAGTGATGCTGGATGCTGTAAAACCAAGGATGGCTGGAGCATGGAGCAGGTGTGGGGATGCATGGGACCACACCACCTCCCCAACCCTCCCCACGCAGCCCCAGTCTCAAGGTTTTTCTGAAAATCCTTTGGGATTTCAGATGGACGAGCAGTCTGAACTTCCCCAGGCACCCAAACCCCGCCACAGTACCCCCAGGCCATTGGGATGCTGGGCTGGCACCAGGCTTATTTGCAGATGAGGAGGAAACAAATTCCGTCCCCTGGACACGTGAACCCTTTCCTGGAGAAATGCAATTACTACCAGAAAACTCACGGAAAGCAAAGGCTGGGAACAGCGCAGCACTTATTTTTAATAACAGCTTGGTGTAATCTGCACACATTTCTCAAGCGACATCAGCCTTTTCCTGCCAAGGCCCCTCTTTAACCGTATTTCTCTTGGAAAATTTCTGCCATGGCTCAAAAGCTCTGTGTGTAGACAAAGGCTGAGGGAGAAATGGGAAATTCAAAGGGATGGAGAACACGTTCTTTCTTTATCTACCTGCAACAAGCAGCATTGCCTTGCCCGCTCTCTCGAAGCAGGAGGAAGAGTGCCACCTCCCCCCAGGAATTCTCGAGGGATCTTTTAGCAGTAGACTCTTTGCAGTCTACACACAGGGTTTGTGGCCTGATGTCCCCACTACACGCACGGTTTGTGACTCGATGTCCCCGCTCCCTGCCTGGCAGCATGGTTGGCTCGCTGAATGTGTCAGCCCTGGCCAGCTCTCAGCGCAGAGCTGAGCCAGCATCCAGCCTTGTCAGGGGTTTGAGCCTCATCCAGAGCAGCTCCTGATTGAGCATCCAAAATTTTGGAAAGCTCCTATTGATTTGGGGAGCTGAATTTAGTTTTGGCAAGTGCTTCGCTCTCGCACACACAGCTGCACAGCCCGCGTCCAAGAGGGTTTTGTGCCGTAGCTGTACAAGGCCGATGAACAGCCACGCAAACCCTGCACGAGGCTGTGCAAGGTCACTGCCACCTGCTGCACCTTCCCAGCCCTCAGGGCAGTGATCATCACACAGTGTGCTTAAAGCTGAGTGTTCTTCCTTCTCAAACAAGGGTGCAGGTGCTGCCCTGTGCCGCAGTGGGTCTGTGACAAGGAACCCCTGCAAAGGTGGAGTATGGCAGCACAGGCATCTGTTTGTCCTTGTCCTGGGCACCCAGAGGTGTCCCCACCCCTGTCCCAGCCCGGTGCAGGATGACCACAGGGTGCACAGCCAGACCCCAGACCCTTGGTGGCTGCAGGGGCTGGCAGTGACAGTCCCCGTCTGTGTCACAGCTGATTGCAGGCACCTACAAAAATACATGTGGGGTTGTCACCCCGGGGTAGTGATACGTGCTGGTGACACCGTTCTGCTCCATGCTGGTGTGCCAAGCACCAGTGAGGTTTGGTGGGTGCCCACTCATGCTGAGACCACCACCAGAGCCCGTGCAGCCCCCACGGGAGTGAGCACCCTCCTCTGCCTGCCCCCTTGTCACCCATCCAGGGAGCTGGAGGTCGGGGAGAGAAGAGACATTTGGGGAGGAGGGAACAACCAGGTGTTTTCCTCTCTGTGCCCACTGCAGACATGACCAAAAACCTGTCCGTGGTGCCCACTGCCCCCTGGTGCCTCCAAGGACCTGTTCCCCCAGCTGGAGAGAGACAGCGGGGATGATGCGCCGGGCAGGGATCGCGGGGTGATGCCCGCAGCCCCGGCAGGGATCGGGGGATGCTCGGGGATCCTCGGCGCGGGCGGCAGCGCGGGGCCGGCGGCGGGCGGAGCCCCCGGGGGTGGCGGATCGCGGCGCCGCCCCCGGCGCGGA
>VZTE01004705.1:484876-504899 GCA_013397775.1 Eulacestoma nigropectus
GCGGGAGCGCCCGGTGCCGGCGGCGGCGCGGGGGGCGCGGGGCTCCGTCCCCGCCCGAGCGCGGCGCCGCTGCCGGAGGATGAGCTGCGGCCGGCCCAAGGACATGGAAGGTACCGGGCGTGGGCGGGGGGGCTCAGGTGCGCGGCGGGACGCGCTTCCCCCAGCCTTGAACGCGGCGGGCACGGACCTGGGGATCCACTCCATCCGGGGGTCTGCCCTCCATCTCTCCCCGATGCTGTCCCCTCCATCCTGGGGGTCTGCCCGTCCTCCATTCCCCGGTGCTGCCCCCTCCATGCCGGGGGTCTGTTCTTCATCCCTCCCCCGGTGCTGCCCCCTCCATGCCGGGCGTCTGCCTGCCCTCGCTCCCCAGTGCTGTCCTCTCCATCCCGGGAGTCAGTCTCTCCACACACCCCTTTACTCCCCCATTCCGGGGAGGGTCTGTCCCCGTGCCCTACCCTTGGTATTGTGGTGTACCAATGAAATGGGCTGGAAAATTTGGCTAGAGCAGAGGGATGCAGGTGTGAGGGCAGGGCAGGCAGGCCTGGGAGTGCTGGAGCAGGGCAGGACCCCTGGGAAGAGCATGACAGGGTGAAAGGGGGCTCACGGCAGGCAGGGGTGTCCGTGCCTGTGGGCTCCCACTCCTGCCTCCTGCCAGGAGAACCTGCCCTGCCCAGAGCCACCTGGAGTCCTGTCTGCTGCCCTCACCCCACACCCTCACACTGTCCAACCCTACAGAAATCCCCTGTCATGGGGTGCTCAGGGACCTCCTGGCAGTACCCATGGGAGTCTCAGGAGCATAGATATCTCAAAGGCATACACATCCCCCCCCTAAACACTGTGCCCGCTCCTTCAACGTGTCCCCAGGGCACCCATCGTGCCGCACAGGGAGGACGGAAAGGACATCTGCCTTTTGTTCCCTTCCTCCTCCGTCCTTCGGAGGCGCCAGCAGTGGGCAGCCACCAGCCTGAGCTCCGTCCCTGTGCAGGGCTCCCATCTCATCTCCACAAGCAGAGAATTCGGAGGGAAGTGCTGGGGTGATGCTCATTGCACCCAGGGCCTGTGCCAAGTACACCCCAGGGGAACCTGGAGAGGCTGGAGGGGGGTCTCAGTCCTCTTTGAGTCTGGTTTCAGCTTCCTCAGATCTTAGGGAATAGCTCAGGGCAGCACCTGGTCCATCTTATAGGCACAGCTTCAAAGATGGGATGTGTTGGGGGATCCCAGAGAGCATCACTGGAATGGTCATCCCTGGAGGCTCCACCGGCGCAAGCAGCAGCTCTTCCCTACACCAGGGTGAAGCCACATGGAAGGGACAGAGGGGAGCAGGGCAATGGCAATGCCAGCTGAGCTCGTGGCTCATGCAGATGCCACTAAAAGCAAGATGAGTTCTTCACAAAGCTGCTCCCTGAATGGAGCAAATTCCCTCTCATAGGAGTCCTCAGAGACTTCTGGTCCTATCTGCCCTTCACCTGCTTGCAGGAACACGGGAGAAATGACCAGCTCACCGAATCCACTTCCAACTATAAGCAAATCCCTCGTTGTATTTGGTGCTAAATGTCTCTTTCCCTCCCAAATGCGGTGTGACGACCCACCCTTAAGGGTCGTCACACACGGGCAGCCAGGCAAAGCAACAAAGTGATTTCATTCCTTGTGAAGCTTGTTCCAAGCTTCTCCCATTAATCCCGGGAAGCCTGCTGACCCCGGGAAGCCTGGCTGCCCCCATTGCGGCTGCCTGCAGACATGGCCCCATCTGGAGGGCAGGTCTGTGGGACAACCACGCGGGCGATGGCATCGAAGACACAGGGATGTTCCTGAGGCCACGCTGAGAAGTGGTGGCAGAGCACAGAGCAGGAGTCAGGCAGTCTTTGCCTGTCCGGGCATTTGGCTCCCCTCGCTGTGCCCCTGCCTGCTCCTCCTGTAGCGTGGCCGCCTGCCACCGTGTCCCCCGGGCAGGTCCTGGTCACCTCCGAGCAGGAAGCACCCGTGGGAAGTCCCTGGCAGCCGGTTTGCTGGTAGTGATCAGCCCGGCCCAACTCAGGACCCACACAGAAATGATTTTGCCCGGGAATGCTGCCACATCCTGCCCCGAGGTGCTCATCCCCGGGAGGTTTCCCGTCCTTCTCCCCACCAGCAGCTGCTGCTGCTCTGAGCCTCTCCAGCGCTCACGTTTCACCAGGCATAAAAGTGTCTGGAGAGGGAATGGGAGCGGGAGCAGCCTTGTGCCTGGCGAGGAGAGGGAGCGGCGTCTGTCCCTGCCACTGCTGCAGACCCTGTCCCACCGCTGCTCGTCTCCCTGCGGTGACCCGGACCTGCCCCCCGCCTCCTGCGCGGCTGGATAGATGCCCAAAATGGATCAAAGAGCCATGGAAACAAGCCGGCAGCGATTCCCCGGCGGCAAGCAGGCAGTGGGGTGCAGGCAGACGGGACGCAGGGACTTGGGGCAGCGGGGTCACAGTGGCTGTTTGGGGACATGAGCTGAGCTCTCCCCTCCCCATTCCAGCTCAGGCTCAGCCAGCCTGGAGGTTCCTGCATTCCCGTTTCAGGATTCAGCACAGCCTTTGCTCTCTGACCTGCGCTGCTTTTGTGGGAATCCCACTTCTGCCCGGACCCAAACATGACCATAACCACGATGGCTTTGGCTGGGAGCAGGTGCAGCCCACACTGAGCCCTGCAGCCCTTTCTCGTTAAGGTTGCTCAGCACCACGCTCCTTCTTTGTTTTTCCTCCTGCATCCCGACTGCCCTAAGCCACCGGTGGCCCCCGTGCTGCCACACTCGTGCCATGGCTCCGCTCGGCCCCAGGGCACTTGGATGCCCGGTGGGTCCAATGTCCCCTGCAGCAGCCCCCCTAGGCTGCCGGTCCATCCCAGTGCCAGCTGGCCCCGCCGCGGGATTAGGCGGGAGCACGAGAGGAAAGCACCGAGCGTCTCTCCGGATCAAACGCCCACAGGGCAGTGGGAAGGGGATGTAATTCACCCCCCTGTCCGTGTGACACCGGCTCGGGGCTGCCCGGAGCTGGAATGAGCGTGCAGCCGGTGCTCAGAGGCAGTGGGAGGGAGGCGTTCGGGGGAATCAGTCAGGTGTGGACGAGGTATGAGGGGAGGCAGGGATGGAGCCGCACTCGTGACAGCGGTGCCGAGCGCTCACGCGCGTCCCTCCTCCCGCCGAGATGCAGCAGGGCCGGCCATCCCTCTGCTGCGTCTCCACCATCCGCAGCTCGCAGGGACCACCCGAGCCAGGTGAGGGGTCTTCAGGGCATGGCCGGGGGCTGTCGGGCCAGCGGGCCTGGGGGGAGATGCTGCACGTGCATTCCTGGCCGGAGGGCACAGCCTCCGGCTTAGCAGAGAGGGGCGGAGGGGATGGAGGGCGGCTGGGTGCTCCTGGGGATGCTGTGGCTACTCCCTGTGCAGGGCAGGGGAAGGAGAGCCCGTGTTGGATGTCACCCCCATGTCCCTGCGTGCAGCCAGCCCAGGGCTGTCCTGACACGGGGCTCCTCTGTCCCCATCCTTCCCTTGCTCCAAAATGCTCCCACACGCCCTGCTCAGCACCCTCCCTACCGTCCCAAGTCGAGTGCTGCCAGGTGATGGGAAAGTTGGGACCCAAGGGCTGGGCTGGGGGAGCCGAGACTGTGGAGGAGCGGCTGGAGCCAGAGCCTCTGGGCTGCAGGGCAGCCGCTGCCTGCCCCGGTGGGGAGCCATGCCCCCGACACTCCCGGACCTGCCTTTCTTCCCGGCTTGTTTTTCCCTTTGACTTTCACCCCTCTTTCCCATCTGCTCCCACTCCTGCTCCTGCCTCCAGCAGTGTTTGCTGCAGGAACAGAGATGCCCGTGTCCTGCTGCTGGTGGCGGATGCTCCATAGCTCCCTATGGATATGGGTCCTGCTGATGGCCAGAGCCCCCTTCCCTCCACTCCCTGTAGCAGTTCCTGGGGAAGTCCCGGCACAGCTGAAGGGCACAGCTCTGGCACCAGCCCCTCCAGAGCTGCCAGGTTTATATCCACTGCAGCACCCAGTGGGATGGGCAGTTTCCAGCTCGGAGGTATCCCAGCACAGCTACAGTGCTCAGGCTGCCAGGGACAGGACAGTGGCATCTCAGACATCCTTGGCTGGAGGGAGCACAGCTTGCTCTGGTCCTCACCCGACAGGCTCAGGGTGTCTGAGGCTGTTGGAAGTCATCAGAGACATCCCCATCTCCCACGACAGGTGCAGAGACCACCCCTGCCAGTCCTGTCTCTGCTCCCTGCTGAGCCTCTCCATTGATCTTCCTCCACCTTGTTTTCCATAAAATCATTCCCCCAGCCATCAGACAGGTCCCCTGCCTCAGTTTCCCCAAGGCAATGCTTCCTGCTGGGTGTGTTTAAGAAGCAACACCATGTGATGTGGTCTGGGTGTCCTGGGACATGTGAACAACCCTTTCCTTCTCTATTTTGACTTTTTTTGGCCAGTTGTTCTCCTATTGCATAAAGGTGTACTTGAGTGATCTCTTTGAAACCTCTTCCCTCTTAAAACCCACTAACTAGGAAAATGGGCTGCATCAGGGTTTCTCCAGCCCTCCCGCTCTTCCAGGTGGTTTATCCTGAAAGTGGGTCTCCTTTGGGTGCTGCTCTGCTCTTGGAGGTGGTTCATGACTGGCCTGGCTCCCCGTGGTGGGAGCAGGTGAGCTGGGGGATGCTCTGGTCTTTGCTTCTGCGGATCAGAGCTGCTTATGTCGAGCCGTCTGGCTTTTATCCGGAGCAGACAGAGCGTGAACCCCTAATACCCACTCCCCCTCCTCCCACGGCAGCCGGGTCCCTTCAGCCCCCCTCAAAGGAAAGCTTTGCAACCTCGTTGCAACCCCAACACCCCCAGCTTGTTAAAACACAAGGAATTGGACTTCAACGATCTTTGTGGATCCCTTCCAACTCAGGATATCCTATGATACTGTGAATAAGGGACAAAAAGCACTTGTTGTGCATAAACATGTGCATGTCCATGACTTCGTGGTCATCATTGAAGGGCTGGTGTGTGTTCAGCCATCACTGGGGTGCATAGTAGCTGTCCCCAGGCACCCATGGTCTGTGCTGGGGGACCAGCCTGCATTCCCTTCTCCACCAGGCTGCCCAGGGAGGGATTCTCTGCTCCCCTTCCCTTGGTGGTGGCAGTTTGCTGTCAGCCTGGTCCATGGAAAGCAGCTTCCCTTGGCCTCCTCCCGGTGCCTGTCCCGGCAGAGTGACAGTGACAAGCAGGAGGTTCTCACCACGTGTCGGGGATCAGCTGCGGGTCCCGCGTCTGCTCGGCTGGCGGGTGTCAAAACAAACGTCGCTCGTGAGGGGTTTGTGTGGGCAAACATCTTGTCGGGTGCCTGCTGGATCCCAGCGCCAGCTGGCAGTTCCTGAGCTGGTGGATTTTCATCCTGGCAATGGGAAAGGAAGGCGGGAACAGGGAGGTTTTGGAGAGAGGGGCCCACAGCCTGAATTCAGCAGGTCTTGTGGGGTAGAAAAGGCACTTCTTGGTGCCCAGGCGTGGGGTGGATGGGCACCATGGCCGTCTCTCACCCCCCTTCCCTCTGCAGCCGCCGCTGCCGCCTCCGCTCACTTCAGCTTCTGCCGCAGCCTCCTGGAGCACACGGTGTCGGCCGAAAACCTCAGCTACCGCCTGCAGCGGAACCCGGGCAGCAGCCTCACCTGGCACGACGGCCGCAGCCAGCGCCCCGACGGCGGCCGCACCGTCAAACTCCTGCGGCAGCCGGGCACCGAGGGCTCGCAGGTACCTCCGCACCCCACCCCGGGCATGCCAAGGGGAACGCGGCTCCTTGTGTCCGCCAGGCCATGGACTCCCCACAGGAGCATCTCCTCTTTCCCTGCAGGATCAGGCCTTCAGATCTTGTTTTGCTGAAAGTCCTCATGATTATTGGGTATTTAATTATAGTAATACATATAAACATAATAATTTAAGTTTTTCATCAGGCTGCAGGCTGTGCTGGGGTGAACTCTCTGTGTTACCTCCTCTCTGTGTGTCACCTCCCCTCTGTGCATCACCTGCCCTCCCACCTGGAGCTGGGACTTAATACAATTTTGCAGTAAATGTGCCAGGACCAAATCCCTTATAATGCCTTAAAATTGCTGAGTGCTTGGGTCTGTCCCTTAGCCAGGTTTGGGGCACTGTCCTCTTAAAATTTGAAACTTTATTGTACTACGGAGGCTGTGAGCCAAAGGTTTCCATCCATTCACTGCCGCACAGCCACAGGAAGGAGCCCCATCCCTGCAAGGTGCTCCTTGCAGTACCCAGGGATGGCTCCCACCCCCTGGTTCCCCCAGCCACCTCCTGCCTTCCTGCCAGAGCAGCCTCCCAGCCTTTCTGCCCGCTCTCCTCCACACCGGCGCTCGATATTCACGGCTGAGGGTTTATCAGAGAGACAGCGCGGCTCAGCCGGCTGGAAAAGGAACCCATGATCCCTTACACCTCCCCTGCCCCTCTGGGGAGCGCCGTGGCTCACCTGGGGACCCTTCATGGGGAGCGGGGAATGCGTGCCGAGCAGGCAGCACAGGGTTTAGGGATGCTGGGATGGTCCCCGGTGCAGGGCCGTGTCTGATGAGCGATGTGCGCGCAGCCGTGTGCGTGCCCAGGGAAATTGCCAGTTGTTTGTCACCTCTTCCCCCCTGCCTCGGAGGGTTAGTTGGATAATAGCTGTGGGAAGCTCGCGGTGAGCTCCCGGGAAGCCGGTTGTTATTCCCCCCAGCCCCTCCGCTTCTCATCATCACTCGTTAGTGAATCCAGAGCAAATCGCCGCCGCCTCCTCCTCCTGCCCACGGCACGCTCTCCGGCGCGCTCAGCCGAGTGTGAAGGAGCCGCGCAGCCGGCGTGGGCTGGGGCTGCTCCCGCAGGCAGGCGACTCCCGGGACGCGCCTGGTGGAGCCGGTCTCCCCCAAAGGTGAGGGTTTAGGTCGGAAACTGCACCGTCTGCATCGTCTATCAGATTTTCCATCTGCTTTGGAGGCGGACTCCTTGGCGATCAATGTACAGCCTCCCAACTTTGCCTTCTTCTCTCTTGCTTGATTGTTCCCAACGAGCTCTGCTTGAGGAAAAGTTCCTTTCCAAGCTCAAACGCTCCCCTGGGCACAGGCAGCAGCCCCACCAGGCTGGCCGGGCTCCATGGCAATGCCTGGCACGGGGCAGGGAACACATCCCAGGCCCTGCTGCCCTCCACCTCCTCCTCTGCAGCGTCTCTCAGGAATGTGCCATTAGTTTCAGTAACTGCGGGATGTCTAGAGTCCCTCTCACACTAATTATCCCTGCTCCTCTATTAGACATGCTTAATTAGCCAGCGTTCACACGCAGAGGTCGATGTTGGCACACCGCAGGCCACACGCTGTCAACCGTTCCCGTGCCGTGTGTCCTGCATCAGCTGCTGTTCCTGCTCTGTCCCTGCTGTGTCCTGGGCATGGGTGAGCCCTGGCAGTCCAGTCCCCTTGTGTTGTGGGAAGCAGGGACCCCTTTTCTACCCCAGTTTGCCTGTGATCCAGCCCAGGACAGTCCCAGCAGCTTAGGCACAAGTGGATGCTTTGGAGCGGCAATGTTTGCTGATGCTGCTCAAGGACGAAGTCTCAGCATCACCAGCAGCGGAGAGCTCAGCAATCTCTCCTGCGTGCAAAAAGCAGGGAAAGGGAGATTCTTGCATCCTCCAGCCTCATTTCTCAGCCAGCTTGTAGGATTCCCTAGGAGAAGCAGCCTTGCTCCCCTGCGCAGTCACAGCTCAAGACATGTGATTTGCTCTGTACGAGACAAATCCAGGCTGCAACAACCTTGCAAGGCCAGAGTGGCTGTGATGGGGGAGAGAAAACAGAGCTGCCAAGTGGCTCAGAGTGAGACTGGGTGGCTCAGAGTGAGACTGGCCACTGCAGCAGACAGCTGGAGGGAGGGAAGGTGGGATGGAGGGATGCTGTCAGATAAGCCCCGTCTCCCTGTGGGCATAACTTGGTGCTGTGCATGGCATAGCTCAGCAGGTGGTAGAGGGTGACCAGGGCACACTGGGGTGCTGGGGACTGTGACCCTGCTTTGTCCTGGGTGTCTCTGGACACAGCAGCACCCCAAGAATGGTCTGTGGGTTTCAGGGGTGGCCTTAGACACCTGCAAGGCTGCAGGACCTTGTTGTGACCAAGCAGCTCAGGGTTGAAGGGGGTTGAGAGGGAGAAAAAGGGAGAGTCCTTCCTGCTCCAGGGCACCAGCTGGCTGCCGGCTGCTTTCCTGGGGTCTTCTGGTGGGGATGAGCTTGCACCAATACCAACATCTGGTGGGGATGGCTTTGCACCAGTTCCTGCTGTCCTCCAGGGCCTCACTGGCTTCATCCCCTCTGAGAGCTGCCAGCAATTGCCCATCTCTGCCTGGTGAGGGGGAGACCCGGAGACCCTGAGGACCCCCCAGGACATCTCCTGGGCCTGTGCAATGCTCTGCTGGGCTTGGAGATGCATAGGGGAGGGGAGCTGGGTCTCTTGTCTGCAGCAGGAGGGCTGGGAAGTTTAAAGTGTTGGCTCTATATACAGCAGGACAACCAGCTTGACCTCCCATCCCCACTCTCCCTGCCTCCCTTACTGGTTCCTCTGATTTCAGGGTGAGCCCAGAGTCACCAGAGGGTGTGGAGCTGAAGTCTGCCAGCATCACCACAATCCTATGCAGCCAACCAGCATCTCCCCCACCCCCATGGACTGACCTCCATTTTCCTCCTTGCAGGGTTGAATCCCACTAATGCCCTTCCCTCCCACTCCCCTCAGGTCCGTGGCTGTGACCACTATGGCATCTACCACACCAGCCCCACGCTGGGCAGCCTGGTCAAGCCAGTGGTGCTGTGGACCCAGCAGGATGTGTGCAAATGGCTGAAGAAGCACTGCCCACACAACTATCTCATCTACGTCGAGGCGTTCTCCCACCACGCCATCACAGGTACAGTGTGCCCCCTGGACTATTTGCCATTGGCACGTGCTCCTGGGGAAGGCTGGTTGGACATTCGTGGTTCAGGAGATGGACATACCCCCCATTTCGGTCCCCTCTCCTCATGAGCTGCAGCCAGGGTGAGAGCAGGGGACACAGCGACACTGACCCAGGCTGGGCAGGAGGCATCTGCCACCAGGATGAGCTCCAGAACAGGCTGGAGATTGTTTAAAATGATACATTGGTTTATTAAATGGGGAAGAGTCTTCTCATCACCTAGATTAATATAATAATAATAATAAAAATAATAATATTTTTATAGTTTTTTAGGTACTGAACATTTTTGCTGAAGAGAAAAATCTCTGCCCAGTTGGAGTCCAAATTACAAAGGTCTTTGTCCAGGCCTGAATCCAAGTCCTTTGAGGACACTCACCTCTAGGACCTGCTCCCTCCCCTTTGCTCCCTGGGAACAGTGGCTTTGACCTCTGTGTGAGAGCACCATTCCAATCCAACTTCAACATGTGCAAGGCCAGACTGAGCTCTGCCAGGGCCAGGGGACGGTGGCAGGGAAGTGAGGGCAGGAGCTGCCTGGGGGGGATGCAAAATCCTAATGCAAGAGCTCAGCCAGCCAGCCCTTGCTCAGGCAACAAAGGCAGCATTAGCGACTGTACGCTGGGAAGCAAGGACAAAAGCTGGTTTAAAACCCCTCGTCTAATAGCCCCAGACTGGAGGGAAGTGGCTCGGCGGGGACCGGAGCGCTAATGCGTTGTGATGGGCACCCCCATTCCCCCGGGACGACCAGCCCGCGTGGGGACCCTGCGCTCGGAAAACATCTCCTCATGTGGGAGGGGGAGCGGAGAAAGGGAAAGCTGCTGCCCGCGGGGATGGGTTACACGGTTGCGGTGCCGGTACCTGTCAGAGGCTGGGGACATGAGCTGCCACCCGGCGCTCTCTGAAAGTGAGGTCACCAACCAGAGTGGTTTCGGTTGGAAGGGACCTTAAAGCTCATCTCATTCCAGCCCCCTGCCATGGGCAGGGACACCTTCTGCTAGACCAGGTTTCTCTAAACCTTGTCCGGCCTGGTTTTGAACATTTCCAGGGATGGGGCAGCCACAGCTTCTCTGGGCAACCTGTGCCAGGGCCTCCCCACCCTCACAGGGATGAATTTCTTCCCAATATCCAGTTTAACCCTCTCCTCTGCCAGTCATTCCCCCTCATCCTGTCCCTCCATGCCCTGCTCCAGGCAGTGAGAGAGCACTCCCTCCTCATTCCTCCACGCTGATGGGCTCCCCTTTGTGTAGCCCTTTCCTGGAGCCATCCCCCCACTCCATGGGGCTGGTTGGGCACCGAGCGATTCCGTGTTTGCAGGCCGGGCGCTGCTGCGGCTGAACGGGGAGAAGCTGCAGCGCATGGGGATCGCGCTGGAGACGCAGCGCCAAGAGGTGCTGCAGCAGGTCCTGCAGCTCCAGGTGCGCGAGGAGGTCCGGAACCTGCAGCTGCTCAGCCAAGGTAGGGCCGACGGGGCAGCCGGGCAGGGGGAGGCTCCCAGGCTGGGCTGTGGCACACGGGGATGGGTTGTGGTGCACAGGGCCAGGCTGCCACACGCAGCCCAAAATCGGTCAGCAGCATTTTGCACAGAAGGGAAGAGATTCTCCGGGACTGGCAGTGGGTAAGCTGCAACGTGCCACCCTGCAGGCTGTTTATTCCTTCCTCTCCCACCTTGTTCCAGCTTCTTTTGGAAATGTCTCCTAGCTGATCCGTCTGTTTGGCAGATTGCACCAACACTGTGAACCGAGCTCCGCTGGGATGGGCTGTGCACCGCCGATACGAGACCTGAGCCACACACTTGGAATAAGAAGAGACAGCTTCCCAGACACTCCGGGGCTCCTCTCCTGCTTCTTCCTTCTCTTTCTTTTAAAGGAATACTTTCCTGTGCAGGGATGGAAGGTTTCTTCCAGCAGACGTGGCTCTTGGCTGGACGGAAGTCAGCAAACCAGCTGCTGGGACAGATGATGAACTTCCATCCACCTGAGCCTGACGGTTCACAGGGAAAGAGATGGAAAAAAGGAGATGGCAAAAGGCAGGGCTCAGCCTGCCAGTGGAGAAAGGGAACGCGGTGATTCCAGGGACAGCTCGGAGCCATGTGCAGGACAGTGAAGCATTATGCACTTGGACAACATCCCAGCACCCGGCAACTCGTGTCCATGCCTTGGAGCTTATTTAGGGAGCTTTGGTTTCCTCATCAGACTGGGCTGTCTTCCAGCATCCAGGGAGGTGACGTTATCAGTAGCAAATAAGATGATACAACCAGCCAAAAAAATTCAAAGCGGGGCCAAGACCCCAGCACCCGGCTCCACTTGGTGAGTTAAAAAGGGACCTGAGTCATCAGAGCTGGAAAATCTGGGAGTAAAAGCAGGGTGGATGCGCCTGGAGGGTGCCATCCGCGGGCAGACAGGGGAGTCCCTGCAGGGGCTGGGGGGAGCAGGCAGGGGGGTGCTGCTGGGTGGTGCTGGGTGCTGCCCAGGATGAGGCTGGGGGATCACTGGGTGTCAGGTCCTCCCCAGCCCCCATGCCCAGCCCTGCTCTGCTCCATGCTCCCCCCAGCTCTGCAGAACTCTGCTCATCCAGGCATCGGCAGATTCTTGTCCTGACCTCCTGCCCAAGGGCTGGCGATGGTGCCACCAAAGCCAGGCACCTTCTTGATGACCTTCACCATCATTACGGTGGAAGTGTTTGCTGTTACACCCCCCACCCCCCAAACTCTCCCGTACAGAGCTACAGACTGCCCTTGTGGGCAGATAAGGAACATCCGTGTGTAAATCAGGATTTTGGGCCGGGGTGAATGCTGTCACCTCCCCACATTCCACCTCAAGTGGTGAGGGTAGGGCTGTGGGTCATGGGGGTCCAAAAAGACCAGCACCCCAAAACCCCTGGGGCACTGGGATGTGGAGGCAGGTCACCCTCCTGCCTGCTTCTCTGCTGGTAATAAATTAGAGACTGTTTATTAATTTTAACTCGCTGCTCTTCTGACTCTTCCCACATCTGAACCTGCGCTGCAAGTTTGGTCCCTCCGGTCGTTCCGGGGATGCTCAGGAGATGTCTACAGCCCTAAATCCCTCCACACTGGGCTGAACATGAAGCCTCCAATTTTCCAAAATCCAAATTTTCTCCAGAAAGGCATAGTCTGGTTGGTGTCTGCAGCAGAGTGATCCAGACCACGCAGCCAACATCTCCCCTCTCTGCCTGTGGGTCAGGGGTCTGAGACCCTCAGCTCTGTCTGCAGGGGAAGGAGCTCCAGGGCCTTGCTGAGTGTAGTCCCTGGTAACCCAGGACACAGGAATTAGAATTTCCTCCTGTTTCCATAATGACCTTTTCAAATATGCAGCAAAATTTGCTCTTCTCCCCTCACCGGAGACTCGCGAGCAACAGAGCTGGGAGAATTTATTGAGTTTGAAGAAAAGGAAAAAGAAGCCAGGAAAAAAGCCCATCTTCCCCATGGTGGTGTTTGTTTCTGTCCTGGTGGGGAGCCGGGGAGGGCAGTGGGAGCAGTGGGGAGGCACAGGGAGCTGCGGGGTGGCCGGTGGGGTCAGAAACCCGAAGAGCAGAGCACTGCTGCGGGTGTCTGCACATCGTTAGAGGGAGGCGCTGAGCTTCTCTCCAGAGCTTGGGAGCTGCACAGGGAAAAATGTCTTCTCCAGGCTCCAGCTGGGCTCATGCAGTAAGTTGGTGCAGATTTGGCTTGGGATGCAGCTGGGGTGCACAGAGCAGTGCTGGGGCTGCCCCGGAGCCCCTGGAAAAGGCAGGGTCCCCCCCAGATCCTGCCCCAAAGCCCGGCTGCCCCTTGCTCTGCTCCTGAGGATGCTTTGGCTCCCTCCAGCTCCTCAGCATGGAAAAAGGAGGCAGAGAAGAAAGCAGAAACCCCACCAACTGCACTCAGCCGGAGCCCCTAGCATGGCCCCTGTTTAGGTATCTTTCTGAGACCCACCAGTACAGAATGGGGCTGGAGGAGCTGGGTGAAACAATATTCCCAGGGCTGGCAGGAGGATGCTGTCCTGCCCCCAGTCTCCTGCTCTGTGTCTTCATCCTGGTGAGGATGGCGATGGTGAGAGCAGAGCATCTTTCCAGGCTGCCTCTGAACTACTGCTCTGGCAGTGTCTGGTGCCACCTAATGCCCATGGTTTGTCCAAGGAGCACCCAGGACTCTGCCCAGGGCAGCAGGGATGCATCTGGAGCAGCCCTGACATGGCTTTGCCTTCGGTAGCTCTGGGCATACAGTGAAATCCATCTGCATGGTGGATCCCGGAAGGGCAGTCCTCCTCACGGGCGAGAACTTAGGGTGGTGAGTACTGCACCAGGACCCTGGGAACTGCAGGCAGGTGCTGCTCGGGATCCTCTCGAACTGAGGCACAGCTTGGCCACTCCTCATCTTTTGCTGAGCAAGAAAAAATACCTTCTACTTGTCCAGCACTTATCTGCCAGAGATATTCCAGGCACTGCCCCAAAACAAACAGCACCGATAGTGAAACACAGATGAATCAATTCATGCAATATTAAAACCAGACAACAATTAGAGTAAACAGAAAACCCCAGCAAGCATAAGTCAGTCCCCTGCAGCAGGCAGGAGGATGCAGGCAGCAGCACCAGGACACAGGCGATAGCCACACAACTCCTGTCTCTGACAAATTTTTTTGCCACTTTATTTGGTGGAAATTTTTTTGCAATAAGACGGCCAATGTGTCACTGGCATCAGGAGTTATGTTCAGCAACTACTTGTCTTAGAAAGGAACAATCCAGCAATCCTTTCCCAGTGGCAGAGGCAGTTTGCAGATTCCAGCAAGGTTTTCAAGCAGAAAATAAAAAAGCCAGCAGAGGTGCCCATAGAAAATGCATGCAAATTTGTCTGAGTAATTACTGGGCCTAGCTTGATGATGTAAACACCTCCAGCTCTGAAGCAGTGCTGATTGTGGCTCTGATGCAGGGAGTGCTCCCCATTCCTCCGACACTGAAATTCACGGTGGGTGCTGAAGGCAGCCTGTGCTGTCCCTGGCTGAGTGGGGTGGGAGGACAGGGCGTGCTGGGCACAGGGGTGGCAGCGCCTGCCACTGGCTCTGCTGAGTTGGAGCCGGTTTAAATTGGAATGCCTGTCCCCAGTGGATTGCACGCTCCATCTAATTAGGACCCTGTCATCCCATCAGGTGCACAGGGAGGATTACAAACCACCCCAAGTCATTGCATGGGAAGCTTGACATGAGCAACGTGTGCTGGCAGCCCAGAAAGCCAACCCTGTCCTGAGCTGCATCCCCAGCACCACCGCAGCAGGGACGGGGGTTTCTCCCCCTCTGCTCTTCTCTGGAGGGCCCCCACCCGCAGTGCTGTCTCCAGCTCTAGGGGATCTCAGCATCAGAAGGATGCGGAGCTCCTGGAGTGAGTCCAGAGTACGAAAACAAAGATGGTCCAAAGGCTGGAGCACCTCTGCAATGAAGACAGAGTGAGAAATCTGGGGTTGGTAAATCTGGAAAAGAGAAGGTTTTGGGGAGATCTTAGAGCAATTTTCAGTGCCTAAAGGAGCTCCAAGAGAGCTGGAAAGGGACTTTGAACAAGAGCATGGAGTGACACGACAAGGGGGAATGGCTTTAAACCAGCAGAAAACAGGGTTAGGTTGGATATTAGGAAGAAATTCTTCCCTGTGAGAGTGGTGAGGCACTGGCACAGGCTGCCCAGAGAAGCTGTGGCTGCCTCATCCCTGCAAGTGTGCAGCAGCCTGGAAGGGCTGCCTGGGTCCTGCTCCAAGTCAGAGCATCCCAGGGAAGCGTGAGGTGCCAGCGTGTGGCAGGGGCACAGTGAAACAGCGACTCCTGGGATGCTCCAGCAGCCACATCCCAGCTCTGGCACACCTCCCTCTGCCTCATCCCATAGCCCTGGTCCCCATCCCTCTGCCTGGTGCTGGAGGACAAGACAGGGCTTGGGAACACACACACAGAGTCTCACGGCGATGGCAGCGGAAGCCTTCTGCCCCAGTATGTTCTTGCTGCACATCCAGGACTAATCAATCTTGATTCATTGCTAATGAACTTGAAAACAGTGTTGGGATGGATCAGGTGCCACTCAGGGTGAGATGGATAATATAATTAAGATTTCCTCAAAGGTCCCGTTTTTCTTACCTTGTTAATTAAGCTGATGTGGGGCCCTCCATGCAGAATGCATAATGAGAGGCTGCCAAGGCAGAGCTGGCTGTTAATGGGAGGTGATGCAGGGGTAAATGCTGGCCTTGACCGCAGGGCGGGAGATACTTGGGCAACTCTTTGGGGGTTTGGTTCCCCAGAGCAGCCAAGAGCTGATCTCTGCTGAGAACTCACCACATGCTTTGCCCAAATGCATTTGGAGCACACAGGGCAGAGCGTGCAGTCACAGGGATGCAGGTGGAGGTGGATGGGCTCATCTGTGTTTGGTATAGGCTGAGCATCGTGGCAGAGTGGGCAGCTTCCCAAAGCACAGCCCAGGGTGTGGGGACAGGGCATTTCCTGCAGAAATCCATGAGCAGCCCTGTGGCCTCAAGGAGCAGCTCTCGCCGGGGCTGGAGCCTGTGGTGCGAGGAGGAGGGGAAGCTGCTCCGCTCCCCACGGCCCAGGCCCGTTTTTGGTGCTTGCACTCTGGTGGTGACTTATGACAATGAATTAATGGCCTCTTAATAAGGGTGACACTTTCCTTAATTAGAAAGTATCAGAGCAGGGATAATTGCTTCATTTCATTTTGTTCCCCTATATTACTTCCTTCGTTTTTGGTCCTCATTCTCAGCTGCTGGATGCCCTCTGAATGCTCTGCCTCCCCTGGAGCCAGTAACACTCCCGAGGACTGTGGGCATGACACAGAGACAGGAAAGGTGGAGAGAAGTGAGTGTGGGCATGGCTGTGGTGCTTTCACTGGGACGAGGATGGAGAGGGGTGAGTGCAGATCCAGCTACGGTGGTGCTGCTTTCACCAGGGTGGTGCCAGGTTTGCAGCAGTGCCAGGTGCTGGCAGCACCTGGGCAAGGTCAGAGCAGGTCCCCGGCTGTTTGCACTGGGGTCGGTGGCACATGGGACTGCCTGGCATGGCTGGAGTAAGGGGGAGGCAGCATCCACAGGCTGGAAGCCATCAGAGAGCAGGCAGCAAGTGGTGGGACTTGGGCAGCCCACGGAAAGTGACAGGACTGAGATAAATAACTGATCCAAAATGAGTATCAGTTGGATCGACCAGAGCTGTTCCCCAGCCTGGATCCACCAGTAGCTTTGTTACAAAACCAATTTGAACATCCACAGCATTTCTCTTGAACCTTTTTGGAAAGGCAAGTTTGGGGTTTGGTTTTGACACAACATTCCCAGGCAGCACATTTGCACAGGCTGTTACTGGGGCCTCCAGGAAAATCCTTCACACCCCCCACTGAAAATGAGCCACTTCACTTCCCACCAGAGGATGAATTTTCTAAAACTAGGAAGGATTTGATGAAGCCATAGAGGTTCATCACCAGTCCTGTCCTGCGTCCCTGCAGCTCCCACTGCCCTCCACGGGGTTGTTGGTGCCCCAGAGACCTGAGCCCCCGGCTTGGGATGGGTCCCCATGGGACATGCCCCCCATGTCGCTACAACCCTGTAAATCATAAACAGCAGCCTCAGGGCTGCTGGGAGCTTCATTCCTCCTTGAGGCAGGAGCTTTTCCCCCCTTAACCTTCCCTCTTCGCACTACAACCATTTTGCTTTGTCGCCATATCTAAAATTGAATCTGTTTGGATTTTCTCTCGCTCTTCTTTTTTTCCCCCTTTTGCTTATATTTGCTGAGTGCATTCAATCACAGGGAGGGGGGGGGAATAATAAAAAAATCCATCAGCGTAATTCCTGGCTGTCGGAGTGATGGCGGGCTCCGGTTTCCAATCAGCGGCCCAGGCTGCAGAGCAGCGTGCGGGAGGAGGCTGGGGCTGGCCCGGATGCTGCCGCACAAACCAGCTGCAAATCCTTCTTTGTTCAGGAATCACTCTCCTTCAGCCGGACCAGCCTCTGCACAGTCCGTCCTGTGGATGTGTAAGCATGTGGCTGCTCCAAGGGGCTTTGTCCCCCTGCCACTCCAAGGATTATCCAAGGATAAAGGGGATGCAGCAGCCAGCTGTGATCCTTTATCCCAGGATAAAGCCTTGGGAGATAGGGAATGCTGAGTCTCCCATCCTCAGTCTGGGCATCAGTCATGCCCTTTCCCTCACCTGTCTCTGTGCCTGGTGCACAGGGCTCAGCAGACATGGGCTGAAGTCTGGGCTCCCAGTCCCATGCACTGAGCATCTCACCATCCCAGCAGTGGAGATGCTGGCCCTGCACAGCCCAACATGCACAGCAGTTAGTGGGAGTTTTTGGGATGTCCCCAGAACAGCGACACGTGGAAGAGGCTCTGCAGACCCAGCACACATTTTATTCTAACACGCTTAAGGGCCTGAAAGGTGGGAAGCCTATGGATCAGATACTGGCACAGGGTGCCCAGAGAAGCTGTGGCTGCCCCATTCCTGGAAATGTTCAAGGCCGGGTTGGACAGGGCTTGGAGCAACCTGGTCTAGTGGAAGGTGTCCCTGCCTGTGGCAGGGGGGGTGCAAATAAATGGTCTATAAGGTCCCTTCCAACCCAAACCATTCTGGGATTCCATGATCCTAAAATGCACTTTTAAGTTACTTTTTAAAGTGTATATGCCCCATCAGCCAGCCCCGTTCTGGGCAAGGGGCATTGCCCTGCCTCCAGGCCCCAACATCCTGAGAGGATCTGCACCCAGAAAACCAGATTATTTCCTGCCTTTCCTTAAAGGGTGTTTTTTACATTTGTGGAGTTCTAAACTCTTGGCCAGGTGTTTTTACAAGCCAGAACTGACCCTTGTTGGGGACACCCAAATTGCTGCTGGGTTGGGGTGGAGGTCACTATGTTGGCTGCATGCTGGCAGGCACAAGGCAGGTCCAGGGAGATCTGCTCAGCACCAACACGAGAGGTTGGAGAAGCAATGTCAGAGCTGCATGTAGGATGGCAGCACCTCACTGATACAGGGTATGTAATTGTTTTTTCCCTTATCTCCTTTTCCTGGGGTCCCTATCAGTTTAATTTACATGCTCAGTGGCTTGGAATGCTTCATCCCCGCTGCGAAGCACCTTCTCCAGCATTTACAGTTGCAGCGTGTGCTCAGCTGTTGCTCCTTGGCCTCCTCCTGCCTCGAGTGGTGGAAACAGTGGGAACAGTGACCAGGGGGCCAGAGCACTGAGGAATCACCAAGTGACCCCCTCCACAGCATCGTGCTGGTTTGAGAGGACGAGCTCCCATCCACAACCCACCTCTGCAACAAAGCCACGGTGCAAGAGGAGATGTGATGGTTTCCCGTGAGCACACGGAAGAAGGCAGCACCACTGCCCCTGTTGCTCTTCCTCCTCCTCCTCCTCCTGCCTTTTCCAGCACAGCTCTGCATGTAAAACAAAGCACTCCTCAGCATCTGCTTAACATTTGCTGTTCTTTTCAAGTCCATTCCTTGGCCTCCTCTGCTCAGTAGAGCCTGAAAATAACAACAGTGGGTGCCTTCATATCACGTAATTTCAGAGGTTTGTACCTCACCCAGCCTGTAGCTGCCTGCTCTCCCTGACCCTGTCTAACCCCAGGGTGGCCAGGCTCCCCCATCTCCCCTTGCCCTCATCCCATTCCTGGAGATGCAAAATTGCGCTTTGTGGATGCAGAAAATGACCATGGTAGCACTTTCGCACACGTGGAGCAGCTGCCAGGATCAGCGGTGAGCACCTTTTACAGCAAGGAGGGGACCTCGAAGGTGCCAAAGGTGCTGCCTGGTCCCAGCGAGCACGTGGAGCTGCCCGATAGCCACCCCCAGGCAGCCGAGCTCTCCCGGGAAGGCAGCTCGCTGCCTGGGAAGCGAGGCCGCCTTGGATATGCCTCATTTTATACAAAGAAGGTGGGTTGTGCCTGTCCCTCCCACCCTGCTGAGCACCCTCCGCTCCACCGATAATCATACCTAGCAATTACACCGAGCTTTCCCTGCTCTCTGCAGACGTTAATTAAGCTCTTTTCCCGCAATGGAGACAAAGAGGGGAAAACCGCGGGGAAACTCCCGGCTTGGGTTGGGCTCTTTTTTGCACAACTGTGCCCAGTTCCAGGCAGCCCCCCAGGAGCCAGGCGCCGGTGATGGCAGGCAGGGCAGCCCCGACAGCAATGGTGGCTCTGGGTTCTGCTCTCACCTGGCAGAATTTATGTGATTTTTCCCTCATTTCAGGGCTACTGCTGGATCCCGGTGTGGCTGTGTATTCCCGCAGCTGGTAACCGAGGCTGGCTCTGCCCTGCAGCACCCTCCCAGGTGCCACCAGCTCTGCAGGGGCGACATCCCAAGCCTGGGAGCTGTGAAAGTGTCCCGTGGACATCACAACAGGCTCGCACCCAACATCATTCCCAGGTGTTGGGGTGGCTTTACAAGGGGACCTGGAGCATCCCGGGTTTAGATGGACTGATGGATGGGGAGGGCATCCTGCCTGCATTTTCGCGGGCAGGATGATGAACAGGACACCCTGGAGGGAACAGTGACATGCAGGACACTGCCAATACCTTGGAAGGTAGGATGAGGGGCAGGACACCTTGGAGCAGAGGATAACGGGCAGGGCACCTTGTCGGGCAGAACGACAGGCAGGTCATCCTGTCCGCACCTGGAGAACAGGGTGAGGGGAAAGGTGTCCTGCCTACGACCTGGAGGGCAGGACAACAGGCAGGACACCCTGGAGGGGAGGATGACAGGCAGGACACTCAGTGCCTACACCGCGGAGGGCAGGACGACGGGCAGGACACGCTGCCTGCACCCCGGAGGGTATGACGGAGGGCAGACACCCTGGAGGTGCGGATGGCAGCTCGGCACCCTGCCCGCATCCCGCAGAGGCAGCGCAGCGCAGCCCTGCCCGCACCGGGGTCCATCCGCACCTGCCCAGGTCAGCCGGTCCGGGGGGCGCTGCCCCGTCCCGATCCCGATCCCGGTCCCGATCCCGGTCTCGATCCCGGTGCCGGTCCCGATCCCGGTGCCGGTCCCGGAGCCAGGCGAGGCCGGCGCGGCCCGGTGGCGGCGGTGAGGGGCGCGGGGCGGGCC
>VZTE01004705.1:505135-539556 GCA_013397775.1 Eulacestoma nigropectus
GCCCCGCTCCGCTCCGCTCCGCCCGCCGCCGCGTCGCCATTTTGCCGCTCGCTCTTCCCCTCCCGGAGCGCGGCCGGGCTGGGCCGGGCCCTCCGTCCCCTCCTTGCCGGGCCCGGCCCGCGGGGGAGCCCCGGCCGCCTCCCGGGGATGGGACGCGGGCCCGGGGGGGGACAGGCCCGGGCGGCGCTGCCCGCGGGGTGACAGCGGGGAGGGGCTGTGAGGGGACGCGGGCGGCACGGCCGGGCTGGGAGGTGACAGGGCAGAGGTCTCCGTGCCCGGGAGGTGACAGCGGGACCGGGCAGGGCAGAGCTCCCCGCGCCCAGGAGGTGACAGCGGCACCGGGCAGAGCTCCCCGCGCCCACTGACCCCCGGGACAGGGGACACCCCGGTCTCCGCGGCACGGCGAGGACTCATTGTCTGCCAGGCATGTGCGGGCGCTTTTCCCTTCATGTCAGTGCCCGGGGACAGAGAGGGGAGGGACGGGATAACGCGCCTCGAACAGAAACTTTACACCCTCAAAAGCCTCGTCTGCGCCTGGTCAGAGCCATGTGCGGCAGGAGCGGTGGGTGCGTGCCACGGGTGAGGTTCTCCCTCCTGGGGAGCCTCGATGGGTGTCACTGGGTTTGGGTGATAGCGGCGGGATGCACCGCGTCCCTCCGGAGCTGCCCGGCCACCAGCCGTGCCCAGAGAGGCAGCGGCTCGCAGGGCTTCACCCGCCACGTGCTTCCCTCCAGGGGAAACCTCCAGCGAGGGCGATTCTTCGAGAGGAAGCCTCTCCCACCGCTTCCTTGTCTTTATTCCCTGGAAGTTTTTCACAGCGGCTCCAGCTCTGCCAGGAGTTCATGGCAGGGAGCACAGCTCCTCCGACAGCGACAGAGACGGCAGTGCCCTTTGGCATCCATCATCTGTGCTGGTCTCATCGCATCTCTGCTGGCACACAGCTTGTGCTGGGACAGGCAGCTCCCTTGGCTTTTGGCATTCTGTACCTCTGGAGCTGTTGGTAAATTATTGGTGATAGGTGGAGCAGATTGACGGGTGACCAGGCAGTTGTCGTGCAGCAAAGTCCATCCGTAGGAATGGGACAGGGATGGGAATCCCCGCAGGAGAACTTGAGGTCAGAATCTGCAGGTGACTTCTCCCCTGGTCATGAGAGGGTCGCAGCCATCCCTGTCTGCGTACATGCTCCTACAGGCCTGACTCAAAGTCATGGGCAGGCATTTCTACATGGAATTATTTCCCCTTTCCCATTTTATGCCCAATTTCCAGCCGTGCAGGGCTGCCAGTGGCTTGGGAACAGTGCCTTTGGTTCCCAAATGTCACTTCCCCTTTCCCACAACCATGAGTTTCCTCCTTACCGTTGCTCCCAGCAGTGCCAGCTTGGCCTCCACTCATCACACGCTGGCTCCTGTGTTCACAGGAGCTTTTTTTTTCTTGAAGCTGGAATGGGACGCTTCAAAAATGTTGCCACAAACTTCTAAAAAGTTACCTAGAAAGAGCTGGAGACCTCATAAGATGCTACCAGGCCCAACCTTCCCACACCACATCCGACCCCTGGCTCATGGCCAGAACCTGTGGATACCTTCTCTTCCCATTACCAGTTGCAAAAGACTTGTCAGCAAAACCTTAAGGAAAGTGTGAAAGAGCACAGGCTGTTGCCTGTTTTCAGTGTGTGTTACTCAAAAATGAGTGAGAAGTTTTAACATTACCAAAAAAAACCCTGCAGTGGGCTGATTTTTGCCCTGTGTCTCCAGGACAATTCCTCTGTAATCCCTGGGGTTGTATCAGTGGCCGGGGAGCAGATTTTGGCTCTTGTTAACTGGTTGATGAGATTTTTTTTTTTTTTTTTATTTTGCCAAAAATAAGGGGGAAAGTGCAAAGGAGTATTTGGTGTGGAAAAATAGAAGGTTCAGAACCTCTTAAGCTGGGCAGAGAGGATTCCTTTGAGGGGACAGATGTGTTGAGGGGGATGAGAGGTGTGCAGCTGCTGAAGCAGGGCTGAGCTGGGCACTTTGGATGTTTTAGGAAAGGAGAGTTGGGGTGATGCTCAGTGGTGTGCAATGTCACGAGGTGCAGGAGGTGAGCACCCAAGATGTCAATGGGGTCTGCCCTGGCTGTCACCCTTTGCGTGTCACCTCGAGCTGCCCAGCGAGGCAGACACAGATGTTCTGTGCTCTATCCCACTTTGCATTTTGGCACTAGCCTGGCTAAAGGTGTCAGCTGTGTGGGTTTCCCCTCGGTTTTCACCCCATTGTAAGCATGGAAATTTTGTCTTCAGCTTTCACTTTGCTGGTCTTTCGTGAGTCTTTTTTTTGTTCCCTTTTTTCTTTGAGCAGCTTGAGTTAGGATTGCTCAGAGGTGCCAGGAGGCAGCATGGGAAGGAAGGGGACTGGCACTTTTATCCCTGGAGGACTGGGGACAGTAGCAGTGCCCACACTGGTGGGAGTGGAGCAGCGATTTGGGAAGGGATCGCAGGGATCCCTCTCTGTGCCTACTCCAGGAAGGAGCTGCTTGCAGTCAGGCTACAAACTCCTACCCAGCTCTCCCACCAAAAGAGCCCAAATTAGCTGAATCAGTGATCCCCATGTTCAGCACCAAATGCCACAGAACCAGTTGCCAAGGCTGGAATTTCTTGCTTGATCCGATTAACCTTTGTGTCCATGCAAACAACCACATGTGTGTCACCAGCCGAGCACGTGCTGGCAGCTTTTGCCAGTTCTTCTTGGAGCATGTGGGGTGCATCCCACATGGAAAGTCCCTGATCCTACACGGGAAGTCCCTGAGGACACCTCAGAAAGAACTGCTGGACCCTCGTGTCCCACATGTTGGTGGCATGGCTGGAAATCCGGCCACACAGGAGATGCTTCTCCATCCCTCTGGGCGTGAGGACAGACAGGATGAGTGTGGGTGCTTTGGGAATCAGCTCCTTTGAGTTAAATGATGCTAAACATGTGGGAGGAATTGGGGATGACGAGTCAAATCCGTGTTTTAAAAAACCCATGGGTGAACATCAGCTTCTTGTCCCAGCCAAGGTCTCAAGGTCATGGTGGTCCAAGGAATCTCTTCCCAAGGGCCTGATGCTCTCATTGTGGAGGCATGGAGGACTTCTTTTCCCCAAATCCATGTATGGCATCTCCTAGAGCAGCCCCCATCCTCAGATGTGCCTTTGCTTGTGCTGTCGGGAGGGGAAGAAGGAACTTGAAGCCAGAGGCAAAGCCAGTCATGCCATGGGGCTTCCTCTTGGCACTGCTGAATGGACGGGTGTCCTACTGCCCACTTCCATCAGGAGTGAGAGTGGGCCTTGTGCGATAATTCCTGACGTTCATTATTTATAGAGAAGCCAAATTGAATTATTAATACGGAAAATTCAGATAACATTAACAATTCTAAGTTTATAACAGTTTCCCATTAATAAGGAAAATGGGAAATTTATCATTACATCTGTTCATTAAAACTCACTATTTTTTTTTGCTTTTGGTGTCTTAAATGAAAGCGGAGAAATAAACGAAGAGGAAAAGCCATTTATTCACTACTTCTCTGGGCAAAGTCAGCTCATAATTTTTAATAAAGTCTTTGCCATTGTATGTGAAGGGGAAGCCAGGCTGTAATGAAAGCAGCTTTCCAGCCATGTCTGTGGCGTTCCTCAACTGTAGAACAAATACTCGGAAGCACGTCCCGTTTCTTCTCTTTGTGGGAATCTTGAAGCTGCATGATGGTTTTCTTGTTTCCCTCCCTCCCCAGCAGCTCTCCTTGCTTTCACCATGTGTTGTTCCCAGCTCCGAGGAGTGAATTTTAACGCCTCCCCTGCTTCTTTCAGAGATGGCGGATTCCTATACCTATAAAGGTGGAAGGAAAACTGCGGGCTCTAACAAACCCACTGCCAGCAAAGAAAGCAGGACAGAGACGAGGATAAACCCACCGGCAGAGCTGCCCAAGCTGGGTAAGGAACTGATTTGTCCCTTCAGTGGAGGTGGATGGGGCAGAGGGGATGAGCCCAGTGGCAGGACTTGGGGGGTGGCTGCCAAAACGAGTGGCCTGGGTCTCGATGTGTCTCTGCCCTTCACTTCGACTCGCCAGTGGGGGCTGTGCTGGCCAAAAAGCCCCAGCCCTGGGAGCTACAGGGAGCTGGTCCCTGGGAGCAGGAGGGGAGGGATGGAGATGGTCTCTCCCTTCGGAGAGGCGTGTGTCTGGCTTAACGATACGGGTGTCTCGCCGCCTATTTATCGTGTTGGTAGCTAAGTGTTACATCAAAGGATGGAAAGGCTTAAATGAGTTCAGACCATCTGCTGCCTCCCGTGTCGCGGCCCCCGGGATGGAGGCTTGCGAGCGTACGAGCCCTGGGGGACCCTCACACTAAGGGCTGTCACGCTGATGGATGGCTGATTTCTCTATCCAGGAATCTCCAGGCTCAAGGAGATTTTTCCTCCTGTCTATTTATGCTGGGCAGATCCCCTCTGTGAGAGGCTTTCCCTGCCTTTACCTTGCTAAGGGCAGCTCTGGATGCCAAGGGGCGCCTGCACCCCAGGAGAGGGTTGGACCCCAGCGATACAGGTCAGGCAGGGCTTCAAAATCAGTGGCCTTGTGGGGAAATGCGTGTGCCCTAAATGTTTCCCAGATGCCACTGTTACCTTGAGGGGATTGAAGCCATAATTGCTAACAGAGGAGGATAACTTATTGCTAAAGGGAATGAACTCCAGCTGTCTGCAATATGAACACGCCTGTGTTCAGGAGACCATTTTTCCCTGCACCACATCTTATCAGCACCTCATTTGCAGGGCAGCTGGCATTGCCTTCCAAGGGGGAATCTCCATCCTTGCCAGGGCAGAGAATGGCCAGGCTAGAGCTGAGGGGGCCGGGCAGGCAGCAGGAAGCTGGGGCTGGGCAGCAGAATTGCTGGGGCAGCGGCTCCTCTGGACGGCTGGTGACGTGTGCTGTGTCTGTTTGCAGGAAATGCAACCAGTGACAAAACTGAAGGCAGGAAGAAAGGAAGACCCAAGGCTGAGAACCAGGCACTGAAAGACATCCCTGTAAGACCCCACACACTCCAATCCCCGAGCCCTCCCTGCTTCGCTCCATCTGACGTGCCCTGCACTGTATGCTCCAGCCAGCCCCATTCCAGGGTTAAACCAGCCTTCCCTGTGGTTTAATCTTCAGAGCAGCCTTGTCTTGGGCTGAGCAAGATCTTGGTACCTCAACCCCTCTATGCAGGCATCCAGCATCTTCCAAAACCCTGGTTAGGGAGCTGTATCCCTCTCCAGCCTCACTTTCCCAGAGCCATGTCCAGATGACTGGATCCTGTCACAGCCATTGCACGTTTGGCTAATGAGCCGACAGCAGTGGAAAGGGGGTGATTTATTCTCTGCAGAGTTGTGCAGTTTAATTCCTGCCTGGTAGGATGGACAACACATGGAGCAGTTTGTCATGAGAACAGGGGCATGGGGTGATTTACGGACTAGATGAAATGTGGGGTGATTAAATCAGCTGGATGACTTCGGGCATGATTTATTCCCCAGCCTGGCAGGGAGTGTGTGTGTGCTCTGGGAGGCATGGCAAGGTAAAGCCTCAGCAGGAGTCATTACCCTGTGGAGCCTGCAGCATCTGTCCCAGCATCTCTCACTCGAGTGAGCACTGCTACACTGAAACACACCCCTGGGGGCCACTTCATGGCTGTGTGGTGGAAGGGATGGACGGGAATGATCAGAGGTGCCATGTGCCCTCCCAGCTCCCTTGGGATACTTCAGCACATGCCCAGGCACAGGGTGCTCTTCACTCAGCCATCTCTTGTTTCTCCTTTTCCCAGCTCCCCCTGATGAACCAGTGGAAGGATGAATTCAAAGCCCACTCTAGGGTGAAATGTCCCAATTCAGGCTGCTGGCTGGAGTTCCCCAGCATTTATGGCTTGAAGTACCACTATCAGCGCTGCCAAGGGGTAAGGAGACTGAAGAACCGTCTGTCCTTTCCAGTGGCCGGCTCTTCCATTACCATTTGCAGGGTAAAGCTGCTCTCAGGCCTTAAACCCCAGGAGAAACATGAGGTTAAAATGAGGAAATGGGGAAGGCAAAGATGGGCCA
The DNA here is from genome assembly GCA_013397775.1 of Eulacestoma nigropectus. Taxonomy (NCBI): domain Eukaryota; kingdom Metazoa; phylum Chordata; class Aves; order Passeriformes; genus Eulacestoma; species Eulacestoma nigropectus. The sequence goes on from VZTE01004705.1 coordinate 511,204, forward strand.
GGAGCAGTTCGTGAGGTGTGTGTGTGAGAGGACCTGAGGTCTCTGCAGCTCATTGTGAGGCCTCGCCCCAGGGGATCATGGACTTTTGGTAACTGTTGGGAAGGACAGAAGGGTATTACACATGATTTATATTCATGCCTGTGTCAGAAAAAGCCTCTCTTCTGTGGTCTAACATATGTGCTCACCTGCCTCTCCCTGCTCCACGCAGGGTGCGATCTCGGAGAAGCTGACGTACTCATGCTCATACTGCGAAGCTGCCTTCACCTCCAAAACACAGCTGGAAAAACATCGGCTCTGGAATCACTTGGACCGGCCAGTGCCAACCAGCAAAGCGGAAAACAAAGTGCCCAAGGCCATTGGGAAGAGCAGTGGAAAGAAAAGGTACCAGGCTGTGGCTGGGCTGCATGGCAGTGGCATAGGGATGGCTGGGAAAAGGGGAATGTGCCCGCCTCCATTCCTACAACCTGGGCTGGCGAGGGGGGAGAGGTGTCAGGACACTTGTCTAACAACCCCTCTTTAAACAAGCCCTCTGTGCTTTGCCCTAGAGCTGCTGAGAGTTCAGCTTGCCCCACCATCCATCCCAAACAGGCAAAGACGGAAAAGGCCGTGGCCCAGGAGCATGCGGAGAATGGCGAGTGCCTGGCGGAGAGCCGGGAGAGCAAGGAGTTCCAGATTGCAGCGGCTGAGGCGATGGCAGCTGCCACCCCCACGGCCAAGTCCTCCAGTGGCAAGGACACCGGGCAGCAGCGGGGCAGCCAGGCCTCGCTGCAGGAGGAAGACCCCGAGAGGATGAAGCACAGTAAGATTAGAGCCCGGGGCTACACTGGTTCAGGAGCCCGGAGGGAAGGGGATCTGCTGCAGCCAACACTGCTGCGACTGTCTCTCTGAATTCAAGCCTTGTTTCCTGACCCTAATAACTTGTCCCCCCTCTCCAGTTTCTTGTGGCTTCACTGAGAGTTAAAACTCAGTTGTAGCTGTGGTAGAAATATTTCTAAAGGACGTGTATGATGGTTGGATTTGATGATCTTAGAGGTCTTTTCCAACCTTAACAATCCTATAATAGGATTGGAAATGGATTGAATTCCTGGCAGCACAGCAAGCTGCCATGTCAGCCCGTCTGTCCTCACTGAGTGTGTTAGGTTAAGCCAGGATGGTTCTGGCAAACCCATTTTCCTGAAGGGTTGGGACAGGGTGAGGAGTCTCTACGCTGCAGAGCTGGTGTAGGGCAGTGGTTGTCCCTGTCATGGTTTGGGGTTCTGCTGCTTGCAGCACCAAAGCAAACCACCACAGCCACATGTTGGAACTGCTTGGCTTTTGGCACTAGTCAGAGCCACCAGTTCCACTCATTGAATTAACCCTGAATAACATACTTGTCCTGGTTTTGTGGGGTGGGAAGCAGCAGTCTGTTGGTGTTTAGTAGGTGGGTGCTTCATTTGACAGCCCATACCCACTCCTGACATGGAGTGTGTGCCCACCCCATGCCCCGGGACTGATGAATCCCCCTGGCAGTACAGTTATTTGACCAAATCTCTCTCTCTGTTTCTCTCTTTTGAGTCAGGAAGGAAACAGAAAACTCCTAAGAAGTTTACGGGGGAGCAGCCATCCATCTCGGGGACATTTGGACTGAAAGGTAACACAGGACGACTCTGGTCAGCTGTAGGGTTGTACCTTCTCCCCAGGGCATTGCAGGGAAGTCCCTTCCCCAAGATCCCTCCCTGTGGTGGAGCCAGACAAAGCCGGGGGATCTCACACTGGAGGAGCAGGCGCCTTTTACCACAAGAGAGTCATAAAGGGAGTGCAAAGCAGCAGCAGAGCTGGGACTGATAACAACCCTGTCTGCTCTGTTCCGGAACCTGGCGCTGGGAAACGAGGGAAGAGAGGAAAGGATCCGGGTATGTTCATCTGTAACACAAGAGTGACGAGCTGCTGACACCAGCGAGATATGAGAAACATCATCTCATCACCATCCCACCATCCTGGGATGTCGCAGTGTTTCCAGTGGCGTCAGGAAGGAATTCTGCTGCGTAGAAAGGCTGGTGACGCACCCATCCCTCAGGCTCTGAGGGCTGGTCGCCCACATTCAGGAGAATGAATCCAAGGGAGAGGAGATGTGTTGCCGGGATGTTTTCTGAGAGGAGGCCCAGGAATTGGCTGCTGCAGCTTGACAAAGCAAGAGCAAGCGGGACTTTGGTCATGCTCCATAAATATACTCAACTGGGCTGGGAAGGAGGGGGAAATCCTGGAGCATCCCTGGAATGAGAGCAACTGGATGCAGGCTGACTATGAGATAAGTTCAGCCAGAGAAATAGAAAGTGGATTTCCAGGCACTGCAGGAGGCAGCACCTTCCAGTATGAGGCACTCGCAGGAGAGGCACTAATAGCTTTGAAGGAATTGAACATTGACGAGCAGGCTGGATGTGGTCTCTGTGATTTCCTTTCCTCTGGCTCCTGGGAAGTCTGGGCTTGTTTCCCTTATCTTCCCCACGGAGGCACTGCTGGAGACTAAAGCGTCTGCTGTGGGTTCCTGGAGAACAAGGTGTCCCCATGACCCGCTGCCTCAGATGGAAACTGAAGATGGGGCAGGCATTTGCCTACGCTCCTGAAGTTCCATGTGGCAGTCACTCCCCAAACACAAGGGTGCCCCAGCATATCATGGCATGCTGGGGTGTCTCCATTCAGACCCTGGGTTTGCAAGAGTCACAACCCCCAGGTTCAGGGGGATGTGGACCCTCGGGGGGCAAGTGTGGATCTGACCCTGGTACTCAGCTCATTGCTTCCAGCACCTTCTGTGGAAGCTCAGGCACAGGGCTGAACTGTGCATGGATTTGGGAAATTTGATCCAGGGGAGTTAAGAACAACCTTTCCAGTGTAGGAACATCAGCAGGAACATCCCTTTTACACACTGAATTTGCTGTTCCAATTCCCCCTTTCAGTTTCTTGCAAAACACCCTATTCCCTCCTCCCCAGCCTGTCTGTCTGGCTAGAGGCATCCTACCTCACTTTGCCATGGAGTTTCCATAGCTCATAAACTTGTGTTAGGGGAAATGGTGCTGTTTATAAAACAGCACAAGCTGTTAGAATATTGCTTGTCATAATTATGGACCTGAGCCTACATGTACAGCCTTGGCAGACATGCAGGCAGCTCAGTGTCCCTGGCTTAGAGGGAGAGATTTTTTACCTGCTAAATGTGAGTTGCTCTGAAGGTATTAAAGCGAGTACTGAATAAAAATCCTCTTTCTTTACAGGTCTTGTCAAAGCAGAGGACAAAGCAAAAGCCCATCGAGCCAAGAAGCTGGAAGGAAATGCCAACATGGAGGAGCTGAAAAAGAAACCTCCAGGAGTTGGTGTGAAGAAGGAAACATCTGTGCATGTACCAGCAGGTGAGGCTGGTGGGGGCAAAGCACAGGCAGCAGCTCTGTGTGCAGTGTAGCTGCTTTTCTGTGCACTACCCCAAGCCTGCATGGTCCCTACCTTCATGCCACCATCCCCACCTTTACCTGCAGCTCGTTGTCCCCACACCCCTTTTGGTCCAGCAGGTTGTTCACTGGGTGAGTTTCCTGGCAGGTCTGTCAGGAGAAGCAGCACAAAGTCAGAGGTAGGACCACACAACTCCTGCCTTTTTGAGATATAACACAGATGTAGGAACAGCCATGGCTGCTAAAATGTTAGTGCAGCCACAATTGACATCCTGAGGGCCACCTTACCTTCAGTTCACTGCCAGGTCAATGTGATGAAAGTGCTAGGAGCTGAGAGCCAAGTTCCACCTGGCTTCACTCTGAGTCATCGTGTGACCCATGTGATGATGGCATTTTTCTAACATCAATCCCATGAATGACACCAGTGTATAACTCTGAGCATAATTACGCCTTCGCTGAGCCTCGAGGTGCAGCCTACACCCAGCACAGGTTGCTTGCTTTCCCTGAGAGCTCTGACAGCAGGAGGAACGCAGGATGTGCAAGATAAACACAGCTGCACTGCCTTGCACTGCTTTCAAATTCAAATAAACGACTCTCTGATCTCACAGCCATGCAAGAGCATCCAAATAAACAGACTTGGCAGATTTTATTCAGCCCAGGTTTCCCTTGCTGGAAGGCCGGCGCTGCTCCGCTGAGAACGCGGCGTGAACTCTGGGCCTGGGAGCTGCTTTTGGCCCCACATGTCTCTTATTTTGGGTTTTTTAAAGGCCAGTCACAGCCATTCAAATAAACAGATGCCTGGAAGCCAGCAGTCCCCCAGCTTCCTCCGTGTCTGCCGGGAAGAGGATTGCCAGAGAAGCTTTCCAGGCACACGTCCGGATGGAGCTGAGACGCTCACCTTTGTTTCACTCCCGCTAATTGTTTCATTTGGCAGGGGGAAGTTATTCCAAGCAGGGCAGGATCAGGTGGCCAGGGGCATCATTGTGTTTTAACTCCCAGTGTACAGGATACCAGTGGGGTTGGAAAGGTGAACCTCCTTTTCCCCAGGTCAGCAGGTCTGGTAACTCCACATAAAATGACCCAGTGACCCAGTTTGCTTGGGCATCTGCGGGAGAGTAGGGCAGGGACAGCTGCATGGTTCATGTCCAGTTTTGGCTTTGCCTGGGAGGGTGTATCTCTCTTTTTTTTCACATCAGGAACTTTCCCACTTCACTGCTTTTCAACTTACCAAATCAAGCAGCCCAGGCAAGTTGGATGTTAACACCTCTCTCCTCTCCCTCACCAGCAAACCCTGAGGACCAGTGGCAGCGGGAGATCAGCGAGAAGGGGGAAGTCTCCTGTCCAACCTGCAGTGTTATAACCAGGAAAACTATTGTGGGGCTCAAAAAGCACATGGATGTCTGCCAGAAAGTAAGGCCTTGCTTTATTCAGTCAAGCACATGGGTTTTGGAGGGGAATGGATGTGTACATGTGCCACTCATAAATGTGCAGTGGTGCTCCTAAAGCCATTTCTGGACTGTGTTTGATAGAACACGTGTTGGTCATCTTCAGCTTGCTGGCTGGCTTGCATCGACCCAGAGGGATTTGGACACTAATTCTCAGCAATTCTGAATCCCTTTGTCATCTGGGCCTCTTGCCCCAGTGTCTCAGCAGAGTCAGGTATTTCTAGTAGCTAAACCAATAGTTTTAAGGCTGGAGAGATCGTTGGGGTTGTCTCTAATCTGGCCTCCCCTGGAGCCCTGGCTCTGGGGTTTCACTGTGTGCTGTGCCTTGTAGCAGGCCAGATAAACTGTGGTTGCATGAGAGCACATCTCAGGGAGACTCTGAGCCTGGATGTGCTCAGGCAGGCTGTCAGATGCAGGAGTTCAGTAATGGTGCAGTGAAAAATTGTCTCTCTGCCACACCACCATCCATCAGAGCGCAGGATTACGTCTTCATCCGTCACCTGGCGGAGCCGTCGCCACAGAAAGCCAACGTGGGATCGATGCCTCCTGCTTTGAAAATATGTGGCTGGGCTTTAATTCCACATTAATTTTCTGTAAATGCTTCCCCAGCCATTGCCTTGCTGTTTGTACAGCAGTGGGAGGCTGCTCTCCCTCCCAAACCTCGTACTACAGCAATACTGGGCAGAATCCTGCCGCCTCCAGTATCCTCCTGGCCTCAGTGGAGTGGGGATCCTGGCCATCACGGGTCGTATTTCCTCCACTTTGGAGCATCTCCCAAGCCAGGTTGGCTCTGTGCAGGCTGCACAGCCAGGTGACCTGGTGAACACAGCTCTGCTGGAGCACTCAGCAGTGTCTTCCCTGCTGGAAATATGCCAGTGGGTGTTCAGCCGAAGATTTGGGGCTCCAGCCCTTGGGAGTTCTGTCACCCTTCCTGAGAGGGACAGTCCTTGCCAGAGCTGGCTGTGCTGCTCCAGGAGCTGAGATGCTTCACAGAATCCCAGGCAGGACAGTCCCTAAGTTCCAGGTGTGTGACCACAGGTCCAGCTCTCAGCATTCCATCTCTGAGATGAATCTATGGCACAACCTCAGTGAGACCCTGCTGCTACAGGCACGTGGGATTCCTATCAGAAGCCACTCTGGGGTTCAGGTACCCCCTCTTCTTTATTGACTGATGTATTCCTTAGCTGCACAATGGGAAAAGGATTTGCAGGCTCCCAAAACTCTTAAAAAAAAAAGGAAATTGGTTTCTCTGTTCCATGCTTGTCACTAAGCAGTCTGCACCTGTTTCCTTTGGTTTTGGAAAGGAAATAAGGGATGGAGAAGGTTGCAACATGCTTGGGCCTGAAGGAGGCAAGGGCAGTTATATCCTCCTGGTATCCCAGGCGGGAGGGCTTGCTGGAATGTGGACATGGTGTGTTTTTAAGTGTCGACCAGAGGAGTAAATCCCAAATTAGCTGGTAGTGGCATCTGATGAGTCAAGGAGCTGTTAGCATCCACCTTATTAGGATCAAGCGCTTGGGTCTGGGACGAGATTAACCGATGGGAGCATAGGTTCCATGAGTCACTCCCAACTGGCTGCAGTGAGTCTATTCCTCATTTTCCCGGAGTTCCATAATGAGGAGAGATTTGCAGATCCATCTTCATTGCCTCTCCAGCTTTTAGTCCAGTCTTGCTTCACCTTCACCACTCTCCCTTCAATCATCTGGTAGGAGAAGCAGGAATGACCACGGCTGGCCAGGCACTGGCTCCCTGTCAAGATACTCTTGTCTCTTGGTGCCCAGAGCATGAACCTCCTGAGTCAGTATTATTCTGGTCCCTGCCCCAGCAGAAGTCAAGATCTGTTCACCCACTGTGCAAGTGCCCCTTGTACTTCAGGGTGTGCAGTTAATGCATCTCCCCACGCACTCAGGCGGCCGAGCTGGGTCAAACAGCAGGGCAGTATGAGGCAGGAATTATCCTCCTGTGATTGTGTCCTTAATTTCACACAGCCCAGGCACTCAGAAATTGCACTGTACACCAGCATCTGTCTTACTTAACAGGACTGCAGAGCACAGTCCACTGGCATTGGTAGATCAAAGCTTCTTCTCTCTCTAACCCTTTAACAGGAAGAGTAAGACACCAGATCCAGATGTTTGCAGCCAGTGAGGCTTTAAATCTAAGTCCAAAATGGAATGTGTTCCAAAAATTGGGGCATGTGGGTTTGATAACAGTATCCAGGACAACAGAGAGAAAGCTCTGAGCTGCAGGCAGGGACTGGGATAGGAAACAGGGACGCTGTGTTGCCTGCTGGGTCCCACCACTGGGTACTGCTGCAGCAACAGCCACCCATGGGGTTATTGACCACCAGCAGCAGCAGCCATTGGAAGGATGTGACCTCTCTGGTGACTTGCCTTTAATTCCTTCAGCTGCAGGATGCCTTGAAGTGTCAGCACTGCAAAAAACAGTTCAAGTCCAAGGCTGGGCTGAATTACCACACCATGGCTGAACACGTCAGCAAGGTAAGGGAGCTGGGCTGTGCTCGTCTTGTGCCTCCTTTCTCCATGCAGGTGATGAAGCCATCCATCAAAAGTCCTCTTTCCATGGCCTTTGTAAAGGAGGGATCCACCTTTGCAGCATTTCATACACTGTTCAGCCTGGATGGTGGCCTTCCTGCCAAGGAAAGCATTTCCTTCCCAGGTAGTGAGTTAGGCTCATGTTGGTCCTGATAAGTAGAGCAGAGGACTGAAAAAATAAAACAGGATTTTAGATCCCAGCATGGGGGAAGATCCGGTGAGTATGGTGAGGCTTGAGTGGCAAAGCTCTGCCTCCAGAACTGTGCCTGCAAATCCGGGACTGGTGGGTTCTGCCTTGCACGAATCTCAAAATCTGGTCTTTAGCTCTCCACAGTGCATGGGAGAAGCAGCCGCGAAATTTATCATGAATAAAATTGTGCAGGCACTAGTTTAGATGCTGTTCTAAAAGTCTGGTTTAGTATATCTCTGAGATACCAGGGCAAGGCATAACTACATCTCTACGTGTCCCGTGCTTACCAGTTGTGACTTGTCTTTTACCTGTGCCCTAATCTCCTGCTCTTCAGTCTTGCTGGTGAATCCTCTGTGCAGGAACTGCTCCTGAGTTTCTCAGCTGGGCCTTTGGGTGTAATCACAGGAAAGGCATGAGCAGATCCAGCACATAACAACGAAGCAATGGGAGATCCAGCTCTCCTAGTGAGACGTTCCTTCCAGCCCAGGGCAGCTCTCTGCAAGGCAGGGGTTTACCGTCAACTCCTGGCACAGAGGACATGAGTAAATGGTTGACTCTGTCGCTTCTGTTACTTCCTTGTTTCCAGCCTGTTCCTGTGGAAACCGCTGGACTTGGTGAACAGGAAGAGCGGGAAAGGCTGAGGAAAGTGCTAAAGCAGATGGGAAAACTGAAATGCCCCAATGAGGTACAAGAACAGTTCTTGTTTCTCGTTCTGTGAAAAGGTGGAAGGAGTGAGTCCCATGCAGAGGGGGACATGACTCTCCAAGCATCCCTTGGCATGTGCTCGATGTTTCCACCTTAGCTCAGCCATCCCAATCCCTGTCCCACTGGCGCTGTGCACTCCAGCAATGGGACAGCCCGGCAGGAGGGTGGGCACAGGGCAGACTGAGGAGTGCTGGAGGGCAAGTTCTGCCTCCTGAGCTCAGGAAGGGGCACAGCCTGTCCTGGGCACAGCACAAAACCAAACCGCACCAAAACCAGAGCCGAGCCAGTTGCAGACAAGTCACGAACAGGTAAGGGAGGCGTTGGCAGAGGTTTGTCCCGCGGGTGCTTTGCTCTCCCTGCAGACAGCGCCTCCCCAGTGCCTTCCCCTCCCGCTGCCTGCTGTGTGTCTGTCCAGAGAGCTCTGTCTGTCTGTTGGGGCAGGGAGTGCCAGGGGCAGGGACTGCTCCTCCCATCCCTCCAGGGCACTGTCGTGCCTGTGCATGGCTCTTTGGGACTGTGAAATTCCCCAATACTCAGATGGGATGGGCTGGAAGAGCTGCTCTTCGGAGTGGGCTCCTCGGGAATGTTCCTCCCTTGAGAAATGGCACCCCAACCTTTTCAACATGGGCACGTGAAGCCCCAGCCCTCCTTAACTCTCCTCTTCTCCCCATCTCCATAGGGTTGCGTGGCCAACTTCTCCAGCCTGATGGGCTACCAGTACCACCAGAAGCGGTGTGGGAAGCAGCTCGCCGAGGCTGACAAGCCCGTGTTCAGCTGCCCACACTGTGGCAAGAAGTACAAATCCAAGGCTGGCCACGACTATCATGTGCGGTCAGAACACACGGCCTCGGTGAGCCCCCCGGACGCCTCTGCAGCCCGAGGAGCGGGGCCATCCCCCCCCGGGGGGGACTGCAGAGCTGCGGAGCCCGTGGGCAGGACAGAGCCGGGCAGGGCCGGGCCGGGCAAGGCAGGTGCAGCCGTCGGGCCGGTGTTGTTTTCTCCCTCAAATCACCATGCACGTGTGTTGTACCATGCAGTGTTGGGGGGAACAGGGTACACCCCCTTCCACCTCTCCAAAAATGCTGTTTGTGGGAGTGGTCAGCAGCATTCCCTTTCCCCAGTGCCCACAGGGCTGTGCTCCAGCCCACCCTGCCTCCGTGCTCTGCAGGAAAAAAAAACCAGACCTCAGGCCGCTCCCTTGTGAGCACCGGCTGCTTGCCAGCGCTGGGGTGGCAGGATCTGTCCCTGGGGAGCATCCCTTTCTGTTCTGTTGATCCCTACTGACAGTGCATCCGATGCTAATCACTCCCTAACTCTAATAACTGGAGACATTTATACACGTGGGAGCACGGAGGGACACAGTCTGTGGCTGCTCATGGGCTGAGCGAGGCAGGTGCTCCCCTTGCTCCCATGCTCCAGGGCAGAGGCGCAAAGCAAGTGTGGAAACACACAGCCCAAATCCCAGCACCCCCATCCCGGGGCCAGAGAGCTCGCCTGTTCTCTCGTCATGCCCTTCCTGAGTCTGTTTCTCTTGCAGCCTCCAGAGGAGCCAGAGGTGAAGCCGGAGCCTGGTCCCGTAGAAGATTTTGAGAGGACCCCAAGCGGCCGCATCCGCCGGACGTCGGCCCAAGTAGCCGTCTTCCACCTCCAGGAGATAGCAGAGGACGAGCTGGCCAGGGATTGGACCAAGCGGAGGATGAAGGATGACCTGGTGCCTGAAACAAAGCGGGTGAGCAGCCTTTAGTTCTCCTTTTGGTTTTGCACTAGCTGTACACAGAGATCCCGGGATTCTAGCCTGGCCCCAGCTGTACATGGAAATTCCAGGATTCCAGCCTGGCCCCAGCTGGTTGAGGGCTCACACGTCTCACTTGCTGTGCCTTAAATTAATTAGCTGTGATGGCAGATTTATTGCTGTAGAGCCCACCCAGCACAGGCTGAGCCACTGTGGTCTGGAGGCTCCCAGCAGCAGGCAGCTGTGCCCTTTGGAGGGAGAGGTGGTGCACTGGGGATAGATCAGGGTCTGGCTCCCAGAGTGTTGGGGAGGGAGGTCAGTTCTGGTCCATGCTGAGCAGGGAAGTAGAGGCTGGCAGCCAAGAGGAGCACGTGGAAAGAGCAGATCAGATGTGAAACCATCTCCCTTGTGCTGTCAGAGAGCAAAGATGCCCCAGGCAGAATTCCCTCCCTTCCATGTCTCTTCCTTAACTTCTGGGAGATGCTTTCCTGGAGGTAAAGGGCCTGCAGCACCCCGGAGCAGTGCTGCTGGGACCAGAGGAAGGCAGAGAGTGGAGACAGGGCTGAGCCCTGCAGGCTCCAGCAGCAGTGCACTTGTGGCCCAATGTTGTGGGGTTTGCACAGGGCCCCAGCAGGCTCGAGCTTTGTGTAGGCATTGGAGTGAGTGCACGTTAAACCAAACCTCCCTTCTGGCTGTGGGAGGAGGTGATTATTCCTGGGAGTGTACTAAAGCTGAAATTCCCTCCAGGTATACTCCTTCTGGACTGTAAAAGGAATGAAGCAGCAGTAAATCATAAACCTTTTCATAAACCTAAAGGGGAAAAAAGAGAGGGAACAGGAGTATTTTCCTTTGCCAGGACTCAATGCAGAGCTCTCCTGCAAGTCTCTGCATAAGCTGCAGCCTATTTCCTGAGCAGGTGACTCTGCAGTGAGGTGCCAGGCCTGTTCCCTGCTCTGAACAGTTGGGCATCTCTTGTCCAGTGCTCTGAAATTCATCCTGGCAAGATATTGGGCACATTGCAAAGATGAGAGTGAGGATCAGAGGACATCAGGAGAGTGTGAATAGTCCCACTCCAGAGGACCTACCCCAAGAGAACAGCCTAAGTCTCAGAGCCAGCTTGGAGAAATGATGTGGCTCACCCCAGGAAAAGGGGTGGCAGGACAGCAGAGCTTGAGCCGAAATGCCTTCCTGCTCCCACAGCCTGTCCCATGCTGTCCTGGCACCTGTGTGTGCTCAGCAGAAGTGCCACCATGGTCCTGCAGAGACTCAGAAAAGCTCAGCCTGGCTCAGCTCTGATCTGCACATGATGGGCAGCTGGAAAACCAGCACAGGATTAAACCAGCAGCTTCTTTACCCTCCTTGGCATCCCAGTGAGGCACTGGCACGGAAGGGGACCCAGCCACAGCCCCATCCACCTTGGGGCAGAGCTGGGCATTTTAGGGCCAGAACTGCTTGCAAACATTTTATTTCCTCAGTGCTTGGTGTTGCTTTTGTTGTTTCCCAGATGTCTTCAGCTGCAATGCATTAATAACATAAAAAACCCAAGCCCAAAGTAGCTGTTTCATTTCAGATACTGTGGGAGAAGAGGTGTGCTGCTCTCTTCTCTCCTCTCCAGTCTCAGGCTTTGTGTTCTTCTCTTTCCTCTTGGAATTGTTCCCTTTACTCACGACTTTGGGTATTTTCTTTTTGAATTGAGGGAGCAGCCAGGACCCCAGGCCAGGACAAGGGGCACATGCTCAGGCTGACATACAAAGGCATTGTAAATGTCTCAGCACTGGCATAATTGCTCCACGAAGTGCTGGTGGGTTTTTTAATGAGACATTTCTTGTGTTGAGAGTCTGATTGTTTAACCGAGCCCCATCTCAGTGCTAAAAAGCAAAGAATTGCTGTGAGGCTGGCAGAAGCAGTTTTGCATTGAGGATGGGCAAGGGGGGAATTGGATCAGCTCCCAGATGGCAAAACAAGGCTCTTGGGTTGGAGGATCAAGAGACCTCAGGCCCTGCATGAAATCCCAGATGGATTTTGGAGGAAGTCAGTGCAGTGGGTGAATCCATGCATAGTTGTGCATGTGCCTGTGGGTACGTCTTGCAGTGACTGTCACGTTCCCTTGACAACACTTTATAATCTGTTCAGTCTATGACATTTTTTCTTGACGAGCGATGCTGGGAGGAGGTGGGAGGCAGGTTCAGCCTGGGGAGGCTGGTGGGAGCTTGCTGACTTCAGCATGCTCTGAGCTGCTGTGCTCAGCCACGGTTTGCATTGCTCAGGACAGCTCTGCTTTTACAAGTTGGTTCAGTTCAGGGTGTAGGAAAGAACCTCCCAGCAAGTGCCCAGTTTGACCTCATTGCAGCCCCAAAACAGAACTGCCCTCAGAACTGCCTGTGGGACAGCCTTGAGCCACATGGGGTGCTCACAGCAGCCAGCAGTGTCCCCTTGTCACCACCTTGCTGAGCATGTGCGGTGGCTGTCCCTGAAGGAGCTGACAGGCCAGAGCCACTGGAGCAGCAGGAAGATAAACACCAGTTCACCGTGACCAGGGCACTGGGACTGGTGGGAACCAATGGAATTCCCAGAAGAGCCACCCCACCACCTCCTGTTTTTCCCCGAGCCATACCCAGCCATTGGGTGTACCCTGCCAAGCCTGCAGACCCCGTAGTGGACGTGGAGAGAAGTGAGATGTCAGGGATCAGCAGCAGATTGCAGCTGCTCCTTCACCTTTTCAGCAAGCCCTAGGGATTTCCAGGATTCCGGAGGGGCAGATGCTTCCCAGCTCTGATCTGTAACCAGTGGTGGATGGATACACCCAAACTTGCTGCAGCACAGGACAAGCTCCATCCCTGAACTCTCCACTTCCTCACCATGGTCCCAGCAGTCAGTGTGGATTTCAAGGAAGCTGATGAAGAAAGCCACCCCTCTCCATCCCTTTTCCAGGCAGCAAAACCTTCTCCCAGGGGAAGGCACAGCTGCTCATCAAGCGGATGGAACACGAGGGTTCGCAGCCCCACGGCAGGAACAGCCCCACTGCAGCCCCTGCGCTGTGGCCGCGTGGCAGCCGGTCCCAGCCGGGGAGAGGGATGCTGGCTTTGGATCCCGTTGGTGGCCTGTGGTGGGATGCGTTCGCCTTTCCCCGGGAGGATGGATTCCTTCACACCAAAGCAATGGCATCAGAATAAACGATTGCTGCTCGATCCCAGGCCCTGCGCTGCCTTCGGTCTGCGCTAACCAAATCCAGCATTTCTAAATATACACTGGAGTCTTATTTTCTCGCTCCGATCTTTATTTGCCTCCAGATAAGCTGAAACAGATGGGGTGTTTCACAACAGCCGCTTGCTGGGGATGTCAGATGGGGAAGGGCACACCCCTGCTGCTTTTCTGGGAAAAATCCCCTCTCCAGAAGCTCCGTGAAGATGATGCCGACCCTCCTTTGGCCTTTGCCTGGTCCGTCGCCTGCCCATGAGCAGCCTTGGGGCTGCAGGTTCCCAGCTCATGGCAGTGGGCTCTGGGATATAGTGAGGGATGAGAAACAACCTCCTCGAGCAGGGGGAAGAGGCAGAAGGGGAGAAAATGCTGTGGAAATCCACTGTTTCAGAGTGTGATGCTTTCTTGGTAGAGCTTGAGGTTGGGTTCCTTGCTTCAAGGTGCTGGAGGTTGTGATGGGCTCACAGGGAGGGGTGCAGAGCTCCACTGTGGGATATGTGGACGCTCCATTTGCCTTCTCGTGGCTCGGGGTCTCAGTGTCAGTAGGGGCAGCCATGGAGTCTGCACATCCCCGTGGAGTCTGGTGCCATGGGGTGCCAGGGATCTGGAGCAAAGGGCAGCCATAAGCCAGTCATAAAGCCAAAGGGGAAAAGTCACCTCCAGGCCTGAGGTTTTATACTGGAACCAGGATAAATTCCAGAGGAGAGGAGGCTGGCTTGGGTTTGTCTCCCAAAACAATGGCCCTGCGATCCAGGCAGGAGCCAGGCTGAGCCCTACGGACTCATGGCACTGGGGGCCAAACCGGATCCCAGCTCCAGCTGCGGGGCCAAGTCCCTCCTTCCCCCCCTTGCTCGGCAGAGCTGGCATGGTGTGACCCTCCTGTGGGACCTGGCTGCTGGCCAGCACCCCTGGGTGCATTTTGCCTTCACGCCATCATCCACAACTTCCACAGGATGATGGGAGAACTGTGCCTTGTGCTGGGGACCTGGGTGAGGCTTCAGGGGCGCTCGTCGGCTGAGACATCCCACGTGGTTCTCATTTACTGCCATATATTTTGGGGAAGGGGAGAGCTGTCTACGGAGCAGAGGGGATTGAAATATGAAAGTTAATTAAATAAAACCGTCAGTCAAAGGAAATAAACCTTCCCAGCCCAGCATCCTTCGACTGTTCAGAAGAGATGGGCTGCAGCCAAAACCAGTTGTAGTCGTTTAATGATTTGGCCATGAAAATTTTCACTTACAGGCTGTTTGAGGAAAATAAATGGAAAAGAAAAAAAAAAATATAAAATATTCCATGCCTGGGGCTCCCTCTTAATAGAGACATAAAGATGACTTTGACATTCCCAGAACCGCAGCGCCCTGGGAAGACATGGGATTTTCATGTTATTGTGCAGGACTGTTGGAGGAGAGCAGGGAGGGATTTTTCTCTGGAGTGGGAAAGCAGAGCAGCAGAGTCCACATCTCTGAACATCCCCCCTCACCTTCTCCCTGGGGACGTGCGGATGGAGAGGTTGTTGCTGGGGCTGTGTGCGGTTACTGTTAATGTTTGCTCATTCATGGGATTGATTGGGTTTTAATTACGGAGGCCGTTTGGCATCCTGGCTCCCAGTATCAATGGCAGAAAGGGACTCCTGTGTTCTCCCCTGGAGGTGGCATTGCCTTCCCCGGGCTGGGGACCAAGCTCTTGGTAGATGCACCATCCCAGAGCTTCAAAGAGCTCTGCTGGCATCTCCCCCAGCCGCAAAGCACGACAGAATTGCAGCACGCTGGGGCTCAGGGGAGTTTTCCACATCCACATCCGTCCGTACCAGTGCTCACGGTGCCGTTTCGCAAGGCCCTGTGCCCCTGCCCTTCACATGGAGCCCAGTGCTCCCTGACCCAGCCCTGCCCTGCCACGTGCTAGGGGAAGGCTGCAGGGGCACATGGATCACTTCAGTTTGAGTAGAAAGGAGCAGCTGGCATCTGAGCCTTCAACATCCCGAGCTTGCCTTTGCGGGGAGGTTTGGGAACAGCTGGAGGGAGCTGGACAATGGCAGATTTGCAGCTTTATCGGCATGTTCAGGAAAAGTCACAGCTGGAAAAGAAATCCAGCCAGCTTCCTGCTGCCTCCAAACCACCAGCTCCGGGTCCTTGGGGACTCTTTGGCCTGGGTTTGCACCTCTGCAAGCACCTTTTGGCCGTGCATCCTCTCCATCCAGCATGGATGCAGCGATGCAGTTGTGTCCCATGCTCGGAGGTGCCCATGGAGAGTGGCACATGCTCAGGTACCCACACCTGCACTGTGCCATCTGTGGGCTCAGCACTGCTCCCACTCGGAGCAAGTTTGGGGCTCAGGACCCAAACAACATCCACTGGCTCTAGTGGAAATCACCAGGCTGGGCTGGGAGTTGTGCTGGCGCGGTTGTGCAGCCCGGTGTCCCCTGCAGACCTTGGCACAGTGGCTCAGTGTCAGGCAGGGACCAACCCTGCAGGTAGAGCCAGGCACGGTGGCTGGGAGGCCCGGAGATGTCTGAAGCTGCCTGGAGCTGCCACGGCTGCCTTGGCTTGTGCTGAACACACAGAACTGGAGTTGGGAAGGTCGGCCCGCTATGCTAACCCTCAAAGTCGCTAATAAAGCGCTAATTAAAAGCACTTGGAAGGAGCAGCCCTGCCAGAAGGAGAGGCAGACACACAAGAGCCTTTCATTGTTTAACGGGTTGTGCCCATTCATCCGTGGAAGGCAGCCATGGAGGCTCCTGGCCCCTCTGCCCAGTGTGCAAGGGTTGTTTATTCCCCTGGTTATAAAACACGGCAGAAGGGCTGTGCTGACACCATGCACCGAAAACGCCGGGTCCAGTCCTGGCCCTGTGGGCATGGACCCAGGAGCCTCTCCTCTCCTGTTTGCCAGGGGCTCGTCGCCGGTGGCAGGGCAGTGGGCAGAGCCACCTCCCTGCCCTGCAGTGCCCGGGGAGAGAATGGCATCTCTGGGGGAAGCCTCCCAAGTAGTTTTCAGCTCGGATTCACTTCGGGGCGGGGCAAGGCCCATGTGAAGAGACAGGACCGCGGGCCGGGCTGGGGTGTGCAGCTCTGCTAATCGACTGCTATTGTTCGCAGCTCAATTACACCCGACCAGGGCTTCCAAAGCTCAATCCCAGGCTGCTGGAAAACTGGAAGAACGAAGTGAAGGAGAAGGGCCGCATCAACTGTCCCAACAACGTAAGGATTGTCCTTCCATGGGCCAGCTGGTCTCAGTCTGCAGGAGAAAGGGGGGGTTTTGGGGGTATAAACCCACCAAAAATTATTCTCATTTGGCCCCCAATCACAGTGGTGCTCAGACACTCACTTCACCTTCTTTCCCTGAGCTTGCTGTGGTGCCTGGTTAAAGCACGTCCCATCTTTGGGATCCTCATGGTGTGCTCAAGCCACCAGGCTTGGGGACAGGGCCACCCTTGGGCTGACGGTGCAGCATTACCCAGTCTGGGCTCTGGACCTACATTTGGGAAGCTCCCAAGATCCCAACAGGGTGAAGGCTGCACATCCTGCCCAGCCTTTTGATGCAGAGAACCTGCTTTTCCCAGAGCTAAGTGAAGATAGATTTAAGCCAAGCTTTTTAAAGCCCTATGACAAGCTTTAAAGCCCTATGACAGACCTCAGGGCATGGTGCGTGTGCCTCATCTCACTGTGAAACACAGCCTTGGCCCGAGCTGACAGAGAGGTGAACCCCACCCTGGTGCTGAGCCTGGATTTATCGTCCCAAACAAAGCCTTGCTGATGGGAGTTGTGAAGGAGGCTGTTCCCACAAGGCCAGGGGAGCCGGGCTGGCTAATTAATGTCATACACGGGCACTTGGAAAAGACGTTGCTCAGAAACTGGTCATGCTGCTGCCTGGGTGATTTCTCCTCTCCATTAAGCCTCTGCTGTGGTTCCAAGAACTCCTGTAGCCCAGCAGGACCTCCCGACAGCTCACAAATGTAGGTTTTCCACGGAGACATTTAGGGGAGACGCTTTTCAGCCCGTTGCAGAGGGATGTGGCCACATGACTCCCATTAGCACTAATGGGAAACGTGTGACCAGAGCCCTCGGCGCCTCGCAGAGCATTAACCTCACACTGCTCAGCCTGGACCGGTGGCCGTGCTGGCTCAGCAGGCTCCTGGCCACGGCTCAGAGGAAGGCAGGGGATGAGGGGCATCGTGTCTAACCCTGCTTTGTTTTTTCCTGCAGTGCTGTGAAGCCATTTACTCCAGTGTCTCGGGGCTGAAAGCTCACCTGGCCAACTGCAACAAGGTAGGTTCTGCCTTTTACACCCTTTTCTCAGACGTGGCTTTGGTGTTTGGTTTTCTCTTCCCCCCAGCTGGTTTGGAAGGAACAAGCCAAGGGACAATGGCACAGGTTAAAGGATGGTGGCTGCTGGAGGGCTGGCTGGCAGTGCTGCTCCCAGTGAGCTGTCACCAGGCAGAGGAAGGCAGAGAGGCTCGAGCTGCGCAGATGGATTGGAGGGGATGTAGCTGTAGAGAAAAGGTGCCACAACACAAACTTCTCACCCAAGAGCCCAGACCTCTGACACACAAAGTGTCTCAGGGACACAGCAGTGGGACTAAGCCTTCCTGTTTCATGTCCTCCTGTCGCACAGCAGCCCCTGCCCAGCTGCTCCCTGCAGTCCCTGGATCATTCACAAGCCCTTGGCTACCCAGCGTGGCCAGCACCTCACACAACCACACATCAGCCACAGCAGCTCGGAGCCAAGGAGCTGGGTATTGGAAACTGAGTGTTTCCTGAGGCAGGTGGGAATCAGGAGTCTTCTTCCATCAATTTGGGCAGCCCTACCACCCCCCTGGAAGCCCAGCTGGAGGGATGCTGGTGTGGTGCCTCCTGGGATAGGCTGAGAGTGGAAGAGGCAGCTGGTTGTGCAGAGACCAGTGCCCTCCCACTGGATGGATGGAGCAGCCCTGAGCTCCACTGCCCTGCAGCTGCCCCAGGGGAGGGATCAGGAGCTCAGTGTAGGTCCCTCAAATTGGAACCAAGTAAGAGCTGCTAAAGCTTTATACCCTGAAACATTTCCAGCTGCAGCTTCCATTGAATGGAGCTTCCAGGAGGCAGCTCCAGTACGTACCCTGTGGTTATTAAAAACACCAACTCCCGCACTCCTCCAGCGCTAGCTGGAACAGCAGCCCTTAATGAGATCATTTAGAAAATGCACTGCAGAGATCCATCAGGAGAAGCTGGATTTATGCAGGATAAAAGAGCAAACACAGAAGACTGGGGCAGCTCCTTCTCTGAGAGAAAATGGAGCTGGTTTCTGGCTGATTCCGTGCTCAGGAAGCAGCTGGGATCTGCATGAACATTTCCATGAACCACAGAGCTGCACCCTCTGGATCTGGCACAGCTACGGCCAGGTATTGGGAGTCAGCAACGGGGAGTTGCTCTGTGACCCTCACACTGCCATCAGCAGGATTCTTCCCCTTAGGGGGGAGAGGATTTACTTTGAATGCATGTGCCAACTAATTCGGCATAAATAAATCACAGCCCCTCCAGAACTGGTCTGTGATTCTCGCTGTAAAATCCTGCAGAACTGGTTGCAATACATGAAGCCTTAAGCAAGAGCAGAGGCTGCTCCCAGGCAGCACCCCATCTTCAGTGGGGATTGATGCACCAGGATGATTTTGCACAAGGATTCCTGAAGCCAGGCCAGTCCTCTCCCGAAATGAGAGACACATCTAACTCAAGATTTACAGCTATGGAGAAATTCCCAGGGAGGAAATACATGGCCCAGAGGGGCCCATCCATAACCCCCTCGTCAATAGAGAGCACATTATCTCCCGCGTGCCGTGACCTGCGGCAGAGCCGGCAGATCCGTCATCCCACCAGGGCTCTGCTGACAGGAATCCAGCAGTCACCCTGGCGCTCTGACAATGTAGCAGGAAAATTAGGTGAGTGCTGGACATAAATCTGATGGTGGTTCAGTCCCAGGGGATCACAGATCTGCTGACAGCAAGGACATGGGGCGATGGCCCTGTCACCTCGTGTTGGGGACACACAGGCAGCAGCACAAGTGGCATGGACTGAAACGCAGAGAGAGGATGTGGCTGTGAGCTCCTGGCCCGGCACCGAGGTTGGCAGAGATCTGGTGGTTCAGACATGAGTTTATTTTGTGTCACTTTGAGGTCACAGAAGGGTCAGGGCCAGGGGAGGGCCACCCCTTGGGGTGCTTTGGGCTCTGCAGGAGCTGCTGTGTCTTGCAGGGGGACCACTCAGTGGGCAAGTACCGCTGCCTCCTGTGCCAGAAGGAGTTCAGCTCCGAGAGTGGCGTCAAGTACCACATCATCAAGGCTCACTCGGAGGTAAGGAAGCAGCTGGAGCTGGGCTGGGCTGGGCTGGTCCCTGCCCCAACACACGCATCCTTGGGCTATCCCTGTCCATCCATCCATCCATCCATCCATCCATCCATCCATCCATGTCTGTTAAGAGCAGAGCACAGTGGCAGCTCCCAGTCAGCCTGGGGGGTTCCTCCCTATCCCCCTTGGTGTCCCTGACACCCCCAGGCTCATTGCAGCTGCTCAGCACTGAGCAGTTTGACCTCAGGGAGGTGATGCCAGTGGGGTGAGGGGTGGGCCAGGCTCAGGTTGTGTGTGCTGGTGCTGGTACTGGTGCCAGTGCCTGCCCCCAGGACAGTCACTAACCCCCGTGTCACCCCACGGACACAGAACTGGTTCCGAACCTCCTCAGAGGCCAGCCGGAAAAAGAAAAACAGGGAACAGCTTTCTTCCAGCAAAGAGGAGAAAAAGAAAAGCACAAACGGGAAGAAAAGGGGGAGAAAACCCAAGGAGAGGCCTCCGGAAATGTCCCCGAAGGGCAGAGAGAGCGTGGCAGCAAAGACTAATCACAAGAAAACCCTCGAGCACTGGGAAGGCTCCCGGGGCAGCCCCGAGGGGGACGAGCCCGTCCCCAAGCCCCCGAGCCAGCGGAAGGGAGGAGCCAGCAAGATGCCCGAGAAATGAGCAGCTCAGAGACTCGTCTCCAAGGATTCGTTTACAGCCCAGGGTAACAGGGTGGGGGTCTCTCCCAGTTTTATGTCCCCTCCTCCTCATCCCACCTCCCCTTGCCCCACCCTCCTCTCACCCTCTTTTTACAAAAAGAAAGGAAAAAAGGAAAAAAAAAAAAGACAGAAAATACCAATTAACCACTTTAAACAAATCACGGACCTTGTTTCACACTGGAAAACAAACAGGATCAAGGAAGCTCGAACGTTCTCCACCCCCTGCCCATGTACATACCCCTCGGTGGGGCTCCGCTGCCGCCCCCGGCCCGTGATTCCCCTCCCCTGCGCCAAACCGGTGACGCTTGAGCGAAAGAGAAGTGCAATAGCAGCGGGGTCCCGTGGCCGGGGACTCTCCCCCAGCGGCTCCGTGCCGGGGCGGGGAGCTGCCCACCTGTCCGGCGGCCTCCCAGCTCCAGGGTGATGTTTCCAAAGATGTTTGACCCGGTCGGGCGCAGGGTCCGGCAGCGGATGCTGCGGTGGGGGGGAGTCGGCAGCGCTTTCCCTGCAGCCGCAGGTCGGGGGGGAACGTGCTGGGCAGGGACCGGCTCTGGGGCGGCGGCTTGGCAGGGTTTGACTGCGTGGTGCGAGGCACAGGCAGAGCAGGGAGCAGGGCTGGGGGTGTGGGAGGTGTGAGCAGCAGAGAGGGGTGCTCTGGGACTGGTCAGGTTAGAGGGTTTAATGGGAAGTTGTGGGTGTGCTGTGGGCGCCGTGGAGGGTGGCAGTGCAGCCATGGAAGGGGTGCAGTGAGGGAGCTGTGCCTCGGTGCTTGGGTTGTGTTTGCCGGGCTTGGAGTGCTGTGGTGGCAGAGACACGATGGCAGTGGCAGGGTCGGGGGAGATGGCAGCCAACGAGCTGCTCCCCGCGGCCTGCGGGCGTCCAGGGGTGACTCAGGGTCGCACTGTGCTGCGTCCCGAAGGTGCCGATCACCCAGGAGGGAGGAATGGAGTCTCGGTTCCCCAGCTGTGGCCGCAGGAGATGTGTGACAGGGACGGGGGCAGCATCGAGAGACAATCACGGGTCCGGCTTTAGGACGAGCCCAGTTGCTGCCCAGGCACCTCGCATTCCCCTTGTCCTTTCGGGCTGAGACCCACCGTGGGGGGATTCTCTGCTCCCAAAGATGCATCTGATCCCCTGACCACGCTCCTCGGGGCGGCAGGTCCCTGTGGTGCCACCCCTGCTTGTGGTCTTCCCCCGGGCTCTTCTTTGCTCCTGTGCTGACACTGTCATCGCACCTCGCTCCAGCCCGGGGGAGCCATCCCGGACCGGGATGTGCCCGTCTCCAGACAAAACCAGGCTACCTCGGTCCTTGGGAAACGGGCACGTTTCCTCTCACACAACAGAGAACCTTAATTCGATTTTTCCCCTATGCAGAGCCAGGAAAGAGGCATCAGAGGGGGAGCTTCTGCTTTTGCTTTAATCAATTCAGACCTCAGTCCTTGCTTTCCTCACTGCTCCTTGTCTCCTGCCTGAGGCTCGGTATCATTCCCTGCTCCAAGCAGCGGCTCAGTCGTAATTAACATCCTCCACTGGCAGGTTATTCCAGCCAGGGAGGGGGGACAGTGGTGGCTGAAGCCAGGATGGCTTCTCAGGGAGCCAGGGCTCCTGCTCTGTCCACAGCTCCGACACCTGGATCCACCATCTGCATTGCCCAGCGAGATGGGCACATGCCTGCGGCTGAGGGAACTGCCTGAGCATTGCTGGCTGTGCCGGGCCTCGAGGCAATTAGTGAGAAAGCTTAATTAGTCACTGCGGCTCAGCCTGGTCGCTGCTTGCACTTCATCGGATCTGTGTTTGGATGATGTCACTGGGGTGGATCCTGCCTCCCTGGGGAAGGGGAGAGCTTTGGGAGCTGTAGGACAGCTTGCAACAGCTCCCAGGCAGCAGCAGAAAGGGGAGCGCGGGCAGAGCTGTGGGTCTGGCACCGAAATCTCTCTGAAGGGGCAGAGGGAGCTGCTGGATCCCAAAATCATGTCATGCCGTGGAGGGAAGTCCCCAGGAAAGCTCCATGCCCTGGCATAGGGAGAAGAGATCTGGGTAGCCTGGGCTGCTGGCTTGGATGGTCACCACACAATCCCCGCTGTCTCCCCTTTGGCATGGCCTGGGACTCCATTCTCATTAACACACAGTTAATTGGCTTCTCATTGATTAAATTGACAGGCAGCACTGTGCTCCATGGAGGGGAGCCCTGGGAGCTGCTCAGGGTAGGGTCGACATGGGAAAGGGCCAGCTCAGGGGGTCATGGGGGGGTCCAGATCAAAACCCACCTCTGCTTCTATAAGGAGAGTGTCTGGCAGGAGCAGGGACAGGAGCAGGGACAGCTGCAGTGGCCTCACAGAGTGACACCAGCCTAGAGCGGACCCCAGGGACCATCTGGGGTCTCAGGGCAGGCAGTGGGAGCAGCAGACCTGGTGCTGAGGCTGTTCCTGTCACCCTCAGAGCACTCAGCCCCAGTGAGGGCAGCACCGTGGTCAGGCGAGAATTTCTATGAGAAAGTGAAATCTTCAGGGTTTTCCCCCCTGCCTAAAAAGGTGTTTTCCCTGCTAGTCATCACTCAGAGAGGAACATGTTCCCCCACCACCTTCTCCATGAGACATCCTTTACCGTCCTGCCTGTCCAGGGAAGGTTCCAGAGCAGTGCTGGGATCACCAGCAGCTGCCGGTGCCACAACAGGTGAGCAGGCAGGGCCGAGTGACACCACAGTGGCAGTGCTGGGGACCAGTAGGTTGTGCCCCTTGAGGTGCTCCCAGCGAGGCAGTGCCAGAAGGGAAACCGCCTTGATCCAGAGGGACAGGCAGAGGCTGCAGGCCCAGATGGGGGATGAGGTGTCCTGTCCCCTTCCATCCTGTCACCCATGGGATTTGGGGATTTTGTCACCCTAGGTGGGCATAGTGACACTGGTCCCGCACCTCCACTCTTGGGGAAACACACCATCCCATCACCCATGTCCCCAAGGAAAGGGCTAAACCTCCATGGGAGCAGGGATGGACTGCAACCCTGTGGGAAGACCTCATGGAAAGCTTGGATGGTGGGGGACTGCCGTGGCTGGGGAGCCCTCAGCACTGACACTGTGCCCTGGCGAGGTTGGCTGTGCCACACCAGCTCCGGCCACGGTGGATGGAGCTGCCCGGGCCTGGAGCATTTCTCATCCCCAGGAACCTTGGGAGCATTTTGTTCTTTTCTTTCTCTCCTTGTGACACCCATCCCACGGCATATCCGAATGTTTCTCGTCGATGCCAGTTATTAGTGCATAAGTGTATTTTGGGGAAAAAATTAAAACAGGAAAAAAAAAAACAAAAAAAAGGAAAAAAAAATTTTCAATTTATCACTTGTAACCATATATATAAATATATAAATATATATATTAAAAAGTGTTTATTTGCAAAAAATAAAATTGTTTTAACGGTAAACTATCTTATAATAAACTCCCGATTTGTGATGATCTGTTCTTTTGTTAATCATTGACAAATCCTCAGTTGGAGAGTACTGTCCGAGCAGCTCCGAGCAGCCGAGCAGCGCCGAGGCGCTCCCTGTACTGTATGTATGAAACAGCTGTATCGAATAAATGGTTACTGATTTTTTATTAGCACTGTCGTCACCGTTATTGGGCAGTTCGGGGGCAGGGTTGGACACGGGGTCTGGTGGGTTTGGATTTGTCCTTCCTTCGTGGCGGTGGCTGAGGGGACCCCTGTGGTTGCTGGGGATGGAGCGTGTGGTCACCAACCCAGGAGTGCCCCCAAAACCGGGATGGGGAAGGTGAGGACTGGTGATGCTTCCTGCACCAGCGCTCGGCACAGCCGGCAATCCTGGTGCCAGGAGGATCCCCGGTGCCCCCAGCCCAAAGCCCAGCTGCCCCCCACTCCCATGGTAGAAATCCCCCTAAAGCTGCTCCCAATCCACCCGTCCCATCCGCAGCGTCCAGCGTCTCCTGGCCCCAGGGGCCACATCCAGCCCAGGACCTCTCCTCCCTGGGGAGCTCTGCGGGACCCGGGGCCACCCCCCGGCTCCCCCAGCGTGGGAATAAATCCTCCTCTGCTCCCTAATGGCTTTTTTGGCACTGAACGCAAGTCAGGGACAGATTTAGCCTGATCCTGCTGCTGGCTGAGAACGCAGCCTTTCCCCATGGGCGCTCTCGCGTCCCCAAAGACGGGTGGGGACCCCAGGAGCGGTGCTTGCCTTTCCCTCCCCAAACATGGGGTACCACAAACCTCAGCCCCGGGGGAACCCGGGCGTGATGGGAGCGCGGTGCCGAGGAAAACCAGATCCCACCCAGCCCGGAACCCCCGCAGGGCCGGGGTCCCCCCAGCTCTCCCCAGTGCCCAGAGACATTGTCTGAGCCCGGGGTCACCTAAATCTCGCTGCCCCCCAGCTGCGGGGTGTGTTGCACCCCTCAGAGTCTTGGGCAGGGGTGCTCCTGCGCAGTCGCCCCATAGCGCCCACAGGTACCCACAGCATCACTCTGAGCCCCACAGCACCCACCCATACCCAAAACACCCACCTATACCCCAAAACACCCACCTGCACCCCACAACCCACCCCATGTGCCCTACAGCACCCAGGCGTGCCCACATAGACCCATGTCCCCCCACAGCTCTTACCCATGACCGCAGCATCCCTTTGTGCCCCACCACCCATTTGTCCCCAGAGCACCCATCCGCACCCCAAATCACCCCCAAACCCCCACTCCCCCGTTGCCGCTCGCTCCCCACCCCGCACTACAAGTCCCGGGGATCCCCGCGGCAGCGCCGCCCCCGCCGCTCCCCGCCCGCTCCGCCTCTCTCCCCGCAGCACCATGGCCGCGGCCCCGGTGCCCGAGGGGGCTCCGGTAGAACCGCACGACAGGTAAGATCCCGCTTTCTTTTCCCCGGGATAATCCCTCCGGGACGGGACCGACACCGCGGCGCCCCGGAGCCGCCGGTTCCCGTTTCCCGCCGGCTGCGGGGGGGTTGCGGTGCCGGTCCCGTCCCCCACGATGCCACTTCCGCGAGTGGGGCCTCCCCGAGCCCATCGTTCCATGAAATCCCTTCGCTTTTCCCACCAACCATTTCTTCCCACCCCCGCTTTATCCCTTGTTTATTTTCATTCCTTTTTTTTTTTTCCTTTCACGTTGTTAGCCTTTCCCTTATTTCCCTTATTTTGTGGGTTTTTGCCCTTAATTTCCCAGCAGATAAACGACAGCCTCCCATTTTCCAAGCTTGCTGGCACCTGCATCCACTCCATCAAGATGAAGAGTGGGACAACCTAAACTTTTCCACCTGAAAACCCCATACAGGGTGATTCCCCCCTGCCCACATACACACACTCATGTTTCCCCTCTATTTTCCACCCCCTTTTCCAGTACAATCCTGAACGGACTGACTGCTCCCAAACATCAGATATCTGGGAATTGCATTTGGAGCATCACTGGTGCACTTAGGATGTGGCCAAGCTTATAGGGATGGAGCATCCCTGCATCCCTGGTTGTAGGGTACCAACACCCCACGGCACCAACCGACCAACCCCAAAGTCAGTGCCGGACCATCCTGCCTGTTCCCATCCCTCTCGTTCCCATCCTGCATGTTCCAGCAGCTAAATCCATTGCTGGCAGCTGCCTGTGCCCTTCCTGTGAGTCAGCGGGGAGGATGAGGATGAGGATGAGGATGAGGATGAGGATGAGAGGAAGGAGTCTCCCCGAGCTGTGCCGGCCAAGTGAGGGATGAGTAACTGGGTTGTGTAACAGAGCCCCTTCCACCGTGGCTCCCACTTGCTATAAATAGCAATGGATAATTGGGTTTGCAGAGGGAAATGTTTGTCCTGTGGTGAGGGAGCAGAGACCATAATAGAGCTGGAAGGGAGAGCCTGTGCACGGAGCTGCTGGGATGAACCGTCCGGCTCCAGGTGGCTCCAGCCAGGACAGAGCTTGGTACAAGGCTGGGTAAAGCAGGAGTGACGTTCCATGGGTTCCAGGACGGGCATGGGCATGATGTGGCAGTGGGGTGGCAGCCAGGTCCCTCCATCCCTTGTGTGGGTTCCTCCGTCACTTGGGCAGACTCATTCATCTCATGTCTGGGTTCCTCCATCCCTCAGGCAGGTTTCTTTTTTCCTCAAGCCAGTTCATCCATCCCATGGGCAGGTTCCTTGATCTCTTGGACGTGTTCCTCCATTCCTTGGCTCTGTTCCTCCATCCCTTGGGCAGGTTTCTTCATTGCATGGGCAGGTTCCTCCATCCCTTGGGATGGTTTCTTGGACAGGGAAGGCCCAGCCGAGGGCCGGCACACACAGATCCAGCCCAACAAAGCCCAGCTCAGTGAAGGAGGAAGCAGATTTTACCTCCACGTTCCTGTGGGTGCTGCTCACAGGGTGGGATCTGGGAGCAGGACCCTCTTCTGGGAACAGGCATCCTTCCACTGTGGGCTTGGTGCGTCTGCAGCTCTTACACCAATCCGCTGACAATACTTGTGACCAAACCAGGAAAATCCACATGCAGTCCACCTTCCATCCTTAAATCCCAGGGGAAACCCACCCAGCAGCTGCCATCGCCAGAAGGGAAAGGGGATCCTGGCCTTAGCGCCTGCTTTCCTTTTTCTCCCAGTTTTAAGTCTGCCATTAGAGAAGGGGTTTGCTTAAAAATCACCTGAAAGAAAAAAGTCCAAACCCAGGAATTTCAACCTGTGCAAGAGCTCAGAAACTAGGAAGGGGCTTGGGAAGCAGAGATTGTGCCACAGGAAGGCTCAGTCACTGCTGGCCTTTGGAGCCGGTGTGTCCCACCTGGGAGCCCAGTGGGAATGTCGGGTGGGATGCTGGGAGGCTTGCTCCTGTCGCCTGGACATTTTAACAAAGGCAGGAAAAGTGCAGCAGGAGCACGCGATAAGGAACAATATCCCTGGGCGAGGGCTCCTCGCGCCGTGTCCCGCATCCCTTTGCTTTTTTTGCTTCTTTAATGAGAGGGAACAGAAGTGGCTCCGGAAGAGAGTTTTATTTTTAAATTTCTGAGAGCTTTTACAGCGAGAGGGGAGTCCGGGCAGAGATCAGGGATGGAAAAGTTCCTTTGATCATCGCTCGCTTCCCTGACGTTTGGGCAGCAGCTGTGGCTCATGCTGGGGGCAGGTTACCCCCAAAACCTTCCTGTCCCTGTCTCCTGCCTCAGGACCAGCCCTTCATCCCTGGTTCCCATGAAGTTTCCATCTTTTGGGGTGATGGTCTGCAGGTCCCATTGGTGAGCAGGAGCAGAAGGGGTTTCCTGAGGACTCCAGGAGACAGTGTGTTTCCCCTGCCTCTGGAGCAACCTTGATGGCTCGAGGAGGAGGAGGAAAGGGTCTTTTTCCATTTCTGGCCCCATCTCCAGGTGTTGGTGCTAAGCAGGAGGGAGCACCTCCCCGGAACCCCTCGGCAGTGGGCGCACAGAGGCCAAGCTCCTGTCTCACCGTGCTGGGGTCTCACTTGGTGGCCATGGGACTTTGTCAGGATGCTCCGTGTCCCTGGCAGAGCCTGGCTGCCCTCCGGTGCATCCTGCGCCACCTCCTCCCTTTCTTGGCAGCCAGAGGCTGTGGGTTGAGGGCTGCTCTGCCCCAGCCTCTGTTCCAGGGCCGGCCTGGACCCCTCCCTGCCGTGGTGCCCAACATCTCCCACCCTTGCCACATGTCCTGCCTTTCAGCAGCTGCCTGGCTCCCTGGGCTTCCCGCAGGATGCCCAGGCTCCCTGCCCTCCCTGGAGAGGCTGACGCCAGGAGAGGAACCGGCTGGCCCGGGGAGGCGACGGGCAGCTGGCAGGGGGTGCTGAGGGAGCGCATGGCCAGGCACAGCAGCCAGCGGGATGTTATTCTTAGCCACTCGCAGCCCCGGGGTGTTGAGTTTCACCCACTTGTTTACTCCAGGGCAGAGGGGACGATGAGGGGCAGCTCTTGGGCGAGCTGAGTGACCGAGGGGGAGCCTCAGCCAGACCCCCACCAATGGAGCCAAGGGAGAGGGGTGTGAGTCCTGGACCAAAAAGCCAACACAGCCAGCAGCCCCCAGCCCCGAGCCCCAGCTGCTCCACCAGCTGCATGAGGGATGCTGACTGGGTACCCCCTGCCCTGGGGTCATCCCCTCCTGCCCCCCCCCCAGCCCCCCCCCCCCCCGCGTCGAGA
>VZTE01004705.1:539577-561897 GCA_013397775.1 Eulacestoma nigropectus
CCCCTGCAGCCCCCTCCCCAGCAGTGTCGAGAACTCCCTGGGAACTCACCAGTGCCAGTGGATGTGGATGTGGATGTCACTTCCCAGGTGCCCTCCCCGCTGAGCCCCCACGTCCAGGACAGCCGAGCACCCCCAGTCCCAGGAGCAGAGATACCGAGGCTGGTGTTTATTGCCTGTGCTGGGGGCGGTGAGGGGAGGTGTCACCTCACCCCCAACCCCCCCTCTTTTTCTTTAATCAAGCCAGTGCTATTAATATCAGGTAATGAACGTAATCTGGAGGTTAAGCTATCCTCTTATGCTGCTGAGCGCCTCGCAGCACAGACACTCCCCCGGCTCTGCTCCCTTCTCCTGCCTCCATCTTCCAGCCCCCCGGATCTGCTGGGGCTCCGCCTCACCCCGGCCTCTTGGGACCCTTCAGTGCCCATTCCAGGGGGGACACTCCGTGCATGGCTCCGTGCCCCAACAATCGCCCTGGGAGCCCCTCTGGCATAGCCCCCCTCCCACCCTGGTAGTGCCAGAGGTTGTGGGACAGGAGCCGAAGTGTGGACAGGGACAGGGGGTGACGCCCCCAGTCCAGGATCACCCCTGGATCGGCGGCAGGGGGACATGAGCAGCCCCCCAACCTTCTCCAGCGTCCGCATCTCAGGCTGCTGGGCCCTTGGGCCAGATGGCGGGTGAGTTTTGCTTCGGTTTTGGGTGGGATTTGCCAGTTTTCACCTGCTTGCTGGAGTGAGCTCTCGGTGGCTCCTGTCCCAGTCCCCCAGCCCCAATTCCCATTTGAAAAGATCAGCTTCCCATGGGACATGGCTGCAGCCAGCCTGGCACCTCAGCAGACCGTGGGGGTCTGGCAGGGGGTCCATAGGGCTGGGAGCTCGGTCAGGGGGTTGTTTACGGGGCGCAGAGCCCAGGACATGCTCTCCTGTCTGCTGCCAAGTTCAGGTTTGGGGCTGTGCCATCTTTCTTTGCTGCTGTGGGCACTTCTGGGACCTGCTGCCTTTGCCCTCCCAGCCCAGCAGGGACGCAGGGTGGTCGGGGGTCTCTGAAGGCAGCGAGGTGCAGAGAGCCTGAGCGCAGGGCACAGGGATGGGCGTGGGAGCACGGCGGGGAAGGAGAGGGGTGTCCCTCGCACCTCAGTAGATCCATGCTTGGACTAAGCAGGAGCAAAATGCTTCCCTCATTTGTGCTGGCACAACAGTGGAGCTGGAGAGCCCTTCTCAGGAGCAGGACCCCCCCAGGCTTTCTCTGGGATGCTCCAGCAAGGATGCAGCAGCCACAGGGAAGGCAAAGCATCCCCAAAAGCTGGGGACAGCCTGGAGAGAGCTGGTGGCAGCAAAGCCCTCCAGGAAGGCTTGACAAGAGAGGGGTTGCCAAGCCCAGGGTGATGTTTCCTTTCCTATTTGCCTGGCTTTGGCACCCCAGGGCTTTGCTCTGCTGGGGAGGGTCCATTTGGGACAAGGACCCTTCTCTGGGGGCTTCACCATGTGGGTCAGGGCATTGCAGGGGCTTCAGCACTGCTGCAGGGAATTTTTGAAGAGGGGTAGGGAGGAAGGGCCAGTGGAGATGGCTGAGATCATCCGTCCCTTTGGAGCAAGAAGAGCCCCTTCCTGGCAAAGGCAGCCGTGGAAAACATCTACAAATCTTGAAGTGTAACATTAGGAGAAAAGGCATGACCTTTGGAGAACTCCAGAACAGCCCTGCAGCCCCACGGCCCTGCTTCTCCCAAATAAATCATGGGAAATGTGGATTTGAGAGGTGTAGAATATCAGCCGCCTGTAGAGGCACTGATGGCGTAGATGATACTGATAGCAATATGTAGAATTTTGGTGAAAGACCAGAATTATTTGGATGAGGTAAGGCAGAACACCAACTCTTGGAATGGGATTCAGGTGCTGCATCCCAAAGCAGCCCCAGGTGTGCAGGGGGAGGATGGTTCTGCTCCTCTCCCAGGGGTGTGTGTCCCTGCATCCCACAGCGATGGCCCCTCTGTGCCAACACCCTGGGTGTGCTGCAGGCACCCTGGAAAGCAGAGTGGAGAGATGACACTTGGGAAAGGGGGGTGGAGCTGTGGCTGTAATTCTGGGCACTGCCTGTAATTCTGGGCACTGGTGGAGCTGTCGGAGTCCAAACCTCTTCCTGCCAGGAGCTGGGCGATGTTGATGCTGGTTTCAGGCAGTGGGAGCAGAGCTCAGCTTTGCTCCAGCTCCACTCCAGCTCTGAAAAACAGAGCTTTGTCCGACTTGGAGTCACTTTGGGAATGGTGGCCTCGGTCAGGATCTGCAGGCTGGCACAGCAGAGCTTGGTGCTGTGTGACACCAAGGAGCAGAGCATCCCGACAGGCTCGCCTGTCGCACGGAGACTGACGTGCATTCCAGGAGGAAAACCATCGGAGCAGCCCACGGCACCGCGCCGGCGGCACGGCTCTGGAGTAACCATGGTCCCAGGAGAGGGGCCGGGATGTGGATGAAAGGAACCGCTTTCTTCTCTGGTAAACAACTGTGTTTTTGTCATCTCTGCTTTTATCAAGCCGAAGTGACGTTGTTTATGCCCCAGCACCACCTGCTGCTGTCAGCCCCGCTCTGGGAGTAGCACCGGTGGGTAGCGGCTGCTGCAGCATCACCAGTGGGAGAGGAGACCCAAATATCCCACCTGGGTTTGCTGCTCCTCATGGAAGGAGCCATTTTTTCACAGGAAGACACTCCAGAAAGTTTCCCGATGGGTGTCATCTCCTGAGGCTGCTTTTTAAGAGTCGTAGTTGGGGTGTTTTGGGCTCCTGGTTGAACCCAAGCCTGGCAGTGTTTGGAACTGGCTGTGTGTGCTGATGGGCTCCAGCGAAGGATGGGGTGTTGGTGTCTTGAACTCTTGTGGGGAACTCTATGGGTGCACAGCTTAGGGTGGATATCGGTGGGAGAGATCCTGTCACAGGGGCAGGAGCTGCAGCCTGCCTTTTGTTAGCAGGGGTTCTGCAAAGCCAGGCAAATCCCTGTCTCCTTGCCTGCTCCACAGGGATGTGCCTGTGCTGGAGGTAGGGATGGTGTGCTGTGGGCATCCTGCCATGCCCAGGGGGTTTGCCAGGGGGATCCCACCATGCCCAGGGGGCTTGTTTGCCATTCAGGGGTGGGGGTTGCCAGGCCACTTCACACACAGATGGCCCATCTGAAATTTTGATCTTTATCTAAAATTGTTCTAAAAAGGGCTAGGGGAGGGAAGGGAATTAATCTTCATACTAAAACAGCTTAAAATCAACCCAAAATCTGTAAAGCCCTGCTGTTTAAGCCCTTTCAAGAGCAAGTCATAACAGAGCAGCAGCAAAGCCCCGCTGGCTCGGCCGGGCTGTACCAAACAGTGACAGCTTTGAGCCAGTGGTGCCCAGATCTCTTGGTTTCCCTTCCAGCCCATTCATGGCTGGGGAGAGGAGCAGCATGAGCCAGGAGAGAGAGCCCTTTGCACTTTCTCCCAGGGAGCAGACATCCCTCTGGGGCAGCGGAACAGCAGCAGGGAGGAGCAGGCACTGGTATAAATAATCCTCCCTGTCCCTTAGCTGGCCAGGCAGCGGCTGCAGCTTATCTCCTGGCCAGAGGCCACTTACCTACTCCTGGCCACAGCTCTCCTCCTGCCAAGCTGGAAAGGGCTCTGGAGGGTGCCTTGTGTTCAGCAGCTCCAGGGCTTTGGGTGAGCTCAGAGCTCTGTCAGCTCCCAAGGCAAAGCTGATGGCTCTGCCCGGCACTGCCTGGCTCTGCCCAGCTCACAGGCTTGTCCCTGGGGGCTTCAGGACAAAAAGGTGGGAAAACTTGAGCTTGGGTGGGAGTGGAGCGCTCAGAGTGGAGAGGGGAAAGGGGTTGGGGATGGGGGGATGAGGATGGTTGTGCTGTAGCCCATGTGTTTGACTTCCATCCCCAAGAAAGGTCCCTCGGCACATCAGGGTGGGTTGTTGTCCCCTGTGACACACCCCTCCCTGCTTTGAGAGCTCACCGGGGGATTTATTTCACACAGCCATTCCTCAAACAGCAGGACTTGAGGGAGGGATGTTTGCATGGCGCCTCTTCCAGGTTAAAATTGCTTCTGAGTGAGAATTCCTCGACGTTGGCCATGGGTCACAGAGATGCGGGTGCTGGTAGTGCTGGAGCGCAGCTGTTCTAGAGTGTCCCACTCTTCCATTGCATCCCTCACCTGTACAATAGGATGCCCCAAGACCCCGCTTCCACACAGCGGGAACGCCTGTCCTTCCCCACCCCCGGTAATTGTGCTCCTTCCTCTCCCCGCCCCAGTAACAGCAGTGCTGAATCCCTGGACCGGCTGTATCCCGCTGTGGGCTCCACCAAGCCCCCCCGGAAGCGGACCACCAGCCAGTGCAAGTCTGAGCCCCCGCTGCTGCGGACCAGCAAAAGGACCATCTACACGGCGGGCCGGCCACCCTGGTACAACGAGCACGGCACACAGTCCAAGGAGGCCTTTGTCATAGGTAGGCCACCTCCACACTGCCCAGGCAGCATCAGTGCCACCTGCCCCATGGCTCTCCAGGAGATCTTGGTGGGATTCCTGCCCCACCACTTCCTTGGAAATTTGAGGCTGGCTCCAGCCTGGACAGGAGCAGGGGGAGTCCCTGTTGTTAGTCCTGCGTTGACTGGGTGGGCTGAACCCAAGAGTGTGCAGGGGGGGTGATGGATTATAGGAAACCACACTCTTTGCTTCTAGTTCCCTCAACTCCTGTTGCCTGGGCTGTCATGAGTTCCTAGGGATTTAGTCTGGGCTGGTTCCCATGCCAGCACTCCCCGTGTTACATAACTGTCTAACGATGGATTTCCCAGCTTTTGCTGGGCATGTTGCTGGCAGTTCCAGTACATGCCATTTGACATTTTCAGGGATAATCTCTTGGAGTGCCTGTGACTTCCCTCTTTGGAGGCCCCTCCAGCTTAGTGCAACAGCGCAGGACCTGGGCTCCAGCCTGTGGTGGGAAGAGCTGTGCCTGGGCTTGGTGGCTTCATCACCTTTTCTCTGGCAGGCCTGGGAGGAGGCAGCGCCTCTGGGAAGACCACGGTGGCCACCATGATCATTGAGGCTCTTGATGTCCCGTGGGTGGTTCTGCTGTCCATGGACTCCTTCTACAAGGTGAGGCTGCACCCCTGTTGGCCTGGCCAGGCTCCTCAGGCTGCCATTGCCCAGAGAAGCTGTGGCTGCCCCATCCCTGGAAGTGTTCCAGCCCAGGTTGGAAGGGGCTTGGAGCAACCTGCTCTAGTGAAAGGTGTCCCTGCCTATGGCAGGGGGTTGGAATGAGATGAGTTTTAAGGTCCTTCCAACCCACACCAATCTGGGATTTTGTGGTAACCCCTGTTAAGGAAACATGTCGTAGATTTAGGGACAGCCATGTGGTTTTCCCTTCCAATGGCTCTTGGAGCAGGGAAGAGGTGACTGGGCACAGCAGTGGGGATGGAACTGCCCAGCCACGTGCCCTAAGCTCTGCTCTGTGGCAGGTGCTGACCAAGCAGCAGCAGGAGCAGGCAGCCAGCAACGACTTCAACTTTGACCACCCCGACGCCTTCGACTTTGACCTCATCATCGCCACCCTGAAGAAGCTGAAGCAAGGCAAGAGCGTCAAGATCCCCATCTACGACTTCACCACCCACAGCCGGAAGAAGGAATGGGTATGGGACACTGAGGGGGTGGGACAAGGTGGGGGATGGCCAAGGCAGGGGAGAGGGGAGCTGACTGGACCTCTCCAGCCCCTGCCCTTTGCAGTCCGATCGGCGCTGTCACCCTCTGCTCCATGCCTGGCTCGGGGTGCATTTTTTGGGTGAGCTGTCACAGTCACAACCCAGAAAGATTCCCTGGGACAGGGCAGCTCTGAACAGATGCTCTGTGCCTAACCACATCCATTCTGACTCCACAGAAAACCCTGTATGGTGCCAATGTGATTATCTTTGAAGGCATCATGGCATTTGCAGACAAGGAGCTCCTGAAGGTGAGGAAGGGCTTCGAAGCAGTTCCAGGGTGGGATGGTGGGAGGATGCTCTCTCCTGAGGTCCTGCAGCAGGGAGGTGACCTTCTCTTCCAGGATAGACCAACTGCTGCAGCAGTTCCCTGTGCAGGAGAAATAGGCTTTGACTCTGCAGTGGCCAGGGAAGAGCCCTTGGCAGAGGTCAGGTGTTTCAGCAAATACCTCGATCCCAGCCATTCATGCCCAGGAAGCAGGAGCTGAGTGGTGACCTGGTTCCTGGCAGTGCTGGTGCATAAACACAACTAGAAATAGCCCACCCCCACACTGCATGCTGCAGCTTGCACAGCCAGAGGCAAAGTCTGCTTAACTTCTACTGCACAGAGCCTGGTGTTCCTAGCATGGAATCATTCAGCACTTGAGGCTCTCTTGGGGATTATTTGGATTTATCATAGAGTCACACAATGGTTTGGGTTGGAAGGGACCGTAAGCTCATCTTGTTCCCCCCCCTGCCATGGGCAGGGACGCCTTCCACTACCCCAGGTTGCTCCAAGCCCCATCCAACCTGGCCTTGGACACTTCCAGGGATGGGGCAGCCACAGCTTCTCTGCGCACCCTGTGCCAGGGCCTTCCCACCCTCAGAGGGAACAATTCCTTCCCAATATTCCATCTAACCCTGCCCTCTGGCATTGTGAAGCCACTCCCCCTTGCTCTGTCACTCCAGGCCCTTGTCCAAAGTCCCTCTTGAGTTCTCTTGGAGCTTCTTTAGATGCTGGAAGGGGCTCTAAGGTCTCCCCAGAACCTTCTCTTCTCCAGGCTGTACAGCCCCAGCTCTCTCAGCCTGTCTCCATCCCTCGGAGCATCTTTGCAGCCCTGACAAATACTGCAGCAGGCAGTGAGCCATGCATAGACTTAGCCAAAACTCTGTCTAAAAAGTTTCCTCCCCTGCCAAGGGAGTGCTTGGGTTGCACTTTCCTGGAGCAAGGATGACCTCCAGTGGACAGCTGGGTGAATCCCCCAGGAGACTCCACTCAGCATCCCCACTCCCGCCTCTCACAATTAAGGGCAGAGTCGTGAGCTGCCCTGCTCTGCTGGGCTCCTTTCCAGCATTAATTCCCTGCCTGTGGGAGGGGCTTGGAACGAGATGATCTTTAAGGTCCCTTCCAATTCAAACCATCCAAGCATTCTTTGGTTAAGAAGCCAGTGCTTGGTGTGTGTCAGGGACAGTAACTCCTCCTGTCTCCTCCTTGCTCTTAAATAACATCCAGCCAAAGTCTTGGAGCTGGTTAGCAGTAGGGACAGAGTCTGGAGCAGGACAGGTCTCAGGGGACACGAGAGTAAGGTGGCAGCAGGGGACTCACAGCAGCACCAGGTTCCAGGGAAAAGCTCGGCACAGGCGGGAGCAAAGCGGATCTGGGCACTGTTAAATGGGTGCTGGGCTGGGCTCAGCCCTGCTTGGGGCAGCAGGGAGGATGGGTTGAGTCCCACAACTGACCCGGTGGGGTTTGTCCCCTCCCCTCTCCTTTCAGCTCCTGGATCTGAAGATCTTTGTGGACACGGACTCAGACATCCGCTTGGTGCGCCGCCTGCGCAGGGACATCAGCGAGCGTGGCCGGGACATCGAGGGTGTCATCAAGCAGTACAACAAGTTTGTCAAGCCAGCCTTCGACCAGTACATCCAGCCCACCATGCGGCTGGCAGACATCGTTGTCCCCCGAGGTGCCTGCCCAGGGCTGTCCTCAGTGGCGCCCCTGAGACCCTTCAGAGACTCCGGCCCTCTGCCCTCAGCTCTGCGGGCCAGTCCATCTCTCTCTGGCTGGCCAGGGCACAGAGTGGCTGTCCCATGCCAAAGCAAAGGTCCCTCCAGCTGAGGCTCTCCAAACACTCCCCAAAAGCATGGGGAAAGTCTGTGCTTTTCCCTCAGCCAGTCTCCTGCCCTACAAGCTCCCGCAGCACAGCGATTTAAGAGCTGGAGGTGACTTGGAGATATCCAGTAACAGATTATTGAATGAGGATTTAATAAAAGCAGGAATGTCTCTTGCTTTGCTAGGAAAGGGCTGTTTGGGGAAGCAGTGTGGTTTTGAACAGAGTGGGGAATTTAGGGAAGAGACATGGAAAAAACCTGTGGTGCTGACCAGGGTGATTTTTCTTTCCCTGATATAAAGTGTCAGGACAAGAGGAAACAGCCTCAAGTTGCACCAGGGGAGATTCAGATTGAATGTCAGGGAAAATTTCTTCACCAAAAAGGCTGTCAAGCCCTAGCACAGGCTGCCCAGGGCAGTGGTGGAGTCACCATCCCTGGAGAGATTTAAAACGTGTGGATGTGGCTCTTGGGGACATGGTTTAGTGGTGGGCTTGGCAGTGCTGATTTAATGGTTGGACTCGATGATCTTAGAGGGCTTTTCCAACCTTAACAATTCTGATTCTGTGATTCTTTTGCTTTTGGGTCACTCCAGGGAGTGGAAACACTGTGGCCATCGACCTGATTGTTCAGCACGTCCACAGCCAGCTGGAAGAGGTGAGAGCTGCCCGGTCCTTGGATGGTGAGGGGGGTTCACAGCCTTGCCTGGCAGGGAGCCGTGCTCTGGGTAACCAGGTGGGAATGGCCTGGCTTCTCCTGTGCTCCAGGTGTGGGAGTCCCTGTGAACTCCTCCCAGCCCTCTCCCCCACTCCAGCGAAGGGAACTTCCTTCTCCCTGTGCTCTGGTTGGTCCTGGCTCCTCTGCCAGCTGAGGTCCAGCAGCAGCTTCCTTCCCTGCCTGGGACAGCAGGTCATCAGGGGACAAACCAGCCACCCTCCCGTGATCTGAGGGATGTGTCCCCCTGCCTGCAGCCCTCCCAGGGCCAGCGTTGCCCCAAACCCTCCACTGCTCCAGCTCTTGGGCTTCTCCTCTTCCCTCCCATGCAGACACTGCTGCACAGGCTTTCCAGTCAGGAGCCCACTTTTCCACTTCTGTGCTGTGTGCAGCTCCTGGGTTTCAAAATCCAAAGTCTGGTCACGTTAGAGCCCCAATCCAGGCACATGCTCCATCACTTCCCCACTGCTGGCTTTAAGTCTTCTGTTTGTCCTGGGCCAGTCCTGACTGGTGGTTTGGGACCCTGCAATGAACTGATGGCATTTAGTGTTGCTGCCCCCGAGCAGCACAGCCTCCTCCCGCCCCACAGTTGTAGCTTTGGTGATGTTTCAGTCGTGGAGATGCTCAGAGTGATGTCCTGGGAGGTGGAGGGAGCGTGACCTGGAGATAAATGCACTGGAAAGTAAAGGGCTTGATTCTTTCAAGTCTTTTTTTTGACCTCCCAGGTGTCAGGAGCTGCTCAGACCTGGGATGGGAGCTGGCATGCCGCAGCATCCAGCTTGCCATGCCTGCTCAGGAGGGACTGCTCTTGAGCAAAGGTGTCTTGGCAGGTTCCTCCTCCTGGAGTACCTGGCTGCCTGAATTCCCAACACTAAACTCTGGCCGGTTGGGAAGGTGGTTTCTAAACCCTTGGTCACAGGAGGAAGGATCAGGGCCCTGGCATCACTGCTGGTGCTGGGCTGAGGAGGGCACCCAGCCCTGAGGCAGAATCCAGGAAAGGGGAATGGCTGTTTCCCCCGGCTCCTGGGATCCAGCCAGGGAATATCACAGCAAACCCAGCACCCCCAGGGTGCCGCTGTGAGCCAGGCAAGGGGTTGGCTTGGGAGACGGCTGTCATTGACCTGGGGAGGGCAAGAAGGGCAAAAGGCTACATGTGAATTCAGGAAAATACTCCTATTTTTCCTTTTTTTTTATCTTGAAACGACCCTGGTGTTGACAATGCTTAATACCGGTTGCGTTGTGTCTTTGTGTTGCTGCCGCAGCGTGAACTCAGTGTCAGGTAAGAGCCCTCACTCTGTCCTGTCTGTGCAGCCGAGGCATTTCCAATGCCAGGCACCGCTTGGCCTCACCCCGACCTGCGGCGGGACCGGCGGCTCGCGTAGCGCACGGCCTCGTCACGCTCCACGGTGACAAAAGGCCACCTTGCCCTTGGCTTTGGGATGGCAGGGACAGGGTTTCTCCCCAGGGAGGTACTGCCAGCTTGAGTGCAGACCCCTGAAGCTGGGACAGGGCCAGGTTTGTAGCTGGGGATCCCTGGTCTCTGCAGGAGGGGAGGCTTTTCATCCTGAGATTCTTTTACTTCTCTTCATCCTCTAAGATGAACAGTTTTCAGAGCCACTCTCCATCCCTGATGATTAAATATGTCATTAAACATCAATTATTAGATTAGTCAAAGCATCTTGAAAAAGGGGTGGAGAGTGACTTTTTAAATGGGCAGATAATGATAGGACAAGGGGGAACAGTTTTAAACTAAAGGAGGAGATACTTAGATTGGGTAATAGGGAGAAATTCTTCTGTGTGATGGTGGTGAGGCTCTGGCACCGGTTGCCCAGAGAAGCTATGGCTGCCCCATCCCTAAAAGTGTTCAAGCCAGGTTGGGTGGGGCTTGGAACAACCTGGGATAGTGGAACGTGTCCCTGCCCATGGCAGAGGGTCGGAATCACATGTTAAGGTCCCTCCCAGCCCAAACCAGTCTGTGATCTTGAGGGTGGTGGGAGCCCTGGACCCCTTGCTGCATGCAGGGTCTGCCTGGTGGCACCCAAAGGAGCGCATCAGCTTCACATGGCCAGAGGTACCAACTTCCCCACAGCTTCTGGAGGATGCACAGCCACTTCTGGAGGACTGAGAAAATCCTGCTGCCTAAATCCAACAGGATTTCTAATTTCTCAGTATCTGCAGGTGGATGCTATAACATATATGTTGATTTACTTAACCTCTTCAGAGTGTGGCCCCAGATGGGACTTCAGCTCTCTTGCTTCCATTAAGAAGCCAGCTAGGCTTTCAGGTATTCTTGTAGGAAGCAGAGGGAATGCATTACTGGAAATGGGTTTCCATTTAGATCTCCATCATTGCATGGAGATACTCAAGTCAAGTAACCTTAAAATTTACGTTTGGCATACAATGAGCTTTTAAAATAACTGAGATGAACAGGGAAAAGGCTCTGCTTTACTTATTTCTGCCTCAGCCAATCATTTCCTAGACTAGGCAAGTGGATGTTTTATTTTATTTGCCTTTGCTTGTTTAACACCCTGGGGCCTGACATTTCCATACAGACACGTAAGCTTCCCTGTGTCTGGAGGTCCAGGTGGGAAAGTGCTCTTTAGTATGGAGAGAAGTCTGTTGCTTTAAAAAATGGCAGGAATAACATTAGAGAGGAGACTAATATGTGTGCAAATATATATGTGTATATAGAGATAGATAGATAGATAGATAGATAGATAGACAGATAGTTATACACACATAAAATTTCCTTTCTCCTCTTTAATCAAAGGGGTGCTCAGTACAGGTGATCTTTTTCTGCACTTGAAAATCAGGTATTTAATATATCCATGAAGTATTAGAAGTTTTATAATAGCAAGTTTGGAAAGGTAACTCTGACCTCCAAAAACACCTCCATGATCACCACAGCCACAGGTGGTTTTATGTTTAAGGCTTCCATTTATGCCTTTGTTAGAAAATCCGGAAAAAAATTCCTGCAAAAACCCAAATCTGCTGCCACTGCTGGAGCCCCAGTGCTTTACTGCTGCTGTGGTTTCCCTCAGCCCCGCTGCCTCTCTGCAAGAGGAGTGGGGTGGATGGAGAGTCTCGTTGAGTGAGATGTGCCTGGCAAGTATGGGCTTTTCATTGCGAACAATTCCCCATCCTCTTGTCTGGAATGGCTTCATCTAAATGTCACAGTTGTTGTTCTGAAGTCGCTGCTGTTTGGCGGCGGTGGGGACACGGGGAGGGCTTTGTGCTGGTAGGATAAAACCTGAATGCTCAGATCTGACCCCAGTCCAAGGTGTCTCTGTGGGCCTTGTGCTGCAGGGCTGCCTCTTCTGGCCAAAGGACTGGCTGGGACAGGCAGGGAATGCCTTTCCCCACTCAGATGGGTGAATTCTAGGGAGCTTAAAGCAAGTGGTGCCTTCCTTGGACATGCAAGGCTTGTTTTCATCCTGAAACCACTGGCTGCTGAGGAGCATGCTTGCTGTCCCAGTTATTCCCTCAGAGCACAGGTTGGACCTTAGCATTCTTGGGCTATTTCTTGTTCAGCTTCTCCCGTGTTTGACTGTGCTCGTGCTGGAGATGTAGTTCCATACCAGCACTCCCAGGTGGGTATTCCTCCTGGAGCCTGGCAGCAGGAGCTGGAGCAGCCAGCCCATGCTGAGGCACAGTGCTCCCAGCCCAGCCTGTTCTCCATCCCTCCTGCCGCGCTCTCAGCATCCAGCCCTGCTCCTGGAGCCAGCGCTCTTTCCAGCCGATTCCCTTCACCAATCAATATTCCCCACCCCCAAGGTCCCGATCAGCTTGGCGTGCCCTTTGCCGATTGTGTCTTTAAATATCAACCCGTGGCGCAGTTTAATGGCCCTTGTTTGAAATGTCAGCCCTGAAAGGCAGCCGTGTACGTGTTTGAAATGCCTTGACTGCATCATCTCCTTTGTAGCTGGATGTCTCTTGTCTGCTTCCTGCTCGATAGCATGTTCCACAAAGAGCTGAGGATGCTCCCTGAAGCCCTCCTGGGAGATGGTCACCCCTTTCTCTCTCTCTTTCTCTCTCTCTCTTTCTTCTTCTTTCCATTTTTTTTCCCCTTTAAAGCGTTTGTTCTCAGGGGGAAAAAATAAGTTTCCAAAATAAGACATTTTCTTGACGTGCTCATGGCCACCCATCTGGATGTTCTGTCACAGTCCTGTCTTGGCAGGGAGGGAGAGGAGGCATCACGCTCCCTCCTTCCCTCCCAGGATGGGCTGGGGGTGACAGCAGTGGTGAGATGGCTGCTGGAAGGGCTGAGCTCTCCCCTCAGCCTGCAGACCCTCTCCAGTCATGCTGAGCCCAGGACAGGTCCAGCTGAGCCCAGGGGAAGGGAGATCTTCCCTGCAGGCGATGTTCTGTTCAGAGCCAGGTTTCTCTCCATGTTTCCAGTGCTCTTTCCATGTTCTCCAGGGCTTGAGCAGATCATCAGCATGCAGGAGGGGGACACCCCTGTGAGCCCACAAGCAGTTTGCCTGGGAGCAGGGCAGGTTGGATGAAGGATTTTTAGGCTGGACAAAGGTTTTTGGCCTTGAGTGCCTGTGCTTCCTCTGAGATTGCAGTGGAGCCCTGGGTGAGGGCTCAGCATGAGCCCTGGAAGTGTTGAGTAGCAGGTTGGCTGGGCTTGGAGCAACCTGGTCTAGTGGAAGGTGTCCCTGCCTGGGGCAGGGAGAGTGCAATGAGCTCATCTTTAAGGTTCCTTCTCATCCAAACCATTCTAGGATTCTATGGTTCTACGTCCCTCCGCACTCCAAGAACCACCGTTGCGGTGTTGTACTACCTGGGATGGAGGTGGGACAGTGTCCCTGCTGTGACTCCAGGACAGTGAGAGCAGACAGTTCTTTTCCCTCATGGAGCTGGGAGTGGAGCCAGTGCCATGGAGAGCAGTGGTGACATGGCTTGGTCACCAAGGGAGGAGTGTTGGGTCTGCACGGTGATGGCCCAGACACCGGGCAGGTCCAAGAGCCATTGATCAATTAGGGGATTTTTTTCCCCCCTCTGACTAATGACAGTGCTTTCTCCTCTGTTTCATGTCATGTTTGTCCCTCTCCTCTTAAACTCTTGTGTCTCCTGTCTTGTCTCCCCTGAACATCCCTCCCACCGGGTGACCAGAGGAAGCTGCGCTGGGATATGTGAGGAGACAAATGCTTATGGCGGTGTTTTGGTTGTGACACTAACGGCGGGGAGTGGGCGAGGGCTGTGCAGGGTGAGCCGCCTCACTAACCCAGGCGGGGCATCTTGGGGCAGACAGTTCGTGGGGTCCCGCTTTGCTGGGGCTGTGTGGGCCACAAAGAGGTGGGGGCACTTGAAAGAGAAGCCTTATCCCAGAAATGGAACGTGTTTCCCCAGAAAGTACCATGGAGAGACCCCCACAACACTGAGTGGCTTCCAAGCAGGGTGGTATCCAGACCTCCCTGTGCCCACACTGCATGAGTGTCAAAGGAAGGTGTGGAAACTTGGTGACAGAATGCTGACAGCATTTCTTGGGGGTCTGTTCACAGCTCGGGGTGCAGGGGAGGTGTTCCCACTGCTCATGGAGGTTGGAAAACCCTTGGCATTTGTGGCAGGGAGCAGGAGTCAGGTCACACCACAACAGGAGAGGGGCTGCCCATTCCACTGGCGTGGTGGGATGCTGTGACCTGGCAGTGATGCAGGGGAAAAGTGCCAGTGGCAAGCTCAGTCCTGTGCTCCTTGGTGAGCTGTGGTGATGGGAGATGACCCCAACAGCTGCTCTGGTTCAGGCAACAGCAGTTTGTCACCTGGGCAAACGCAGCCAAGGCCATGTGCCAAGGGTGTGTGGCTCTGTGTTGGGGGCCCATCTCTGCCACCTAAAGCAGGTGAGCTGGCAGCCCCCATGCCAGCACCAGCGTCTGCCCAAGGCAGGGCTCACGCCCTCACCACCACGTGTTGGCATCCAGGGGGTTGAGGGGGGTTTAGGCAGGGCTGTGCCCCCAGGATCTGTCCTCAAGCCAGCTCTGGCAGGAGGAGGAAAGGGAGGGCTGTGAAGGCAGAGCTGTAGGTGCTGCCAGCAGCACAGCCCTGGCATGGGAGCATGTCCGAGGGCTTCGAACCCGGGAGACAGCGACTAACGGAGTGAGCTCGCTTCACTGACAGCAGGGCTGGGGCCTTGAGGGCTGCTTGTCCCAAACCAGCCATGGGGTCTGCACACAGCGGGCAAGCCCCTGAGGGCACCACAACCCACCCATGCTCTCTGCATGGCTGCCAGCTGTCCTGGCTCTCTGGAGCATTCCCTGCGTGGGGGCTCTTGGCTGCTACACAGGACTGGAGCTGGTAAAGCAAGAAGGAGCCCTTAAGTACCCGCAGGCCTTGGGAATGTCTCGTTTGGTGTTGGTTGGCCAAGACCAGGAGATGGCTATGTGGATGGAGGCCTCAAACTC
Source organism: Eulacestoma nigropectus (assembly GCA_013397775.1). Classification (NCBI taxonomy): domain Eukaryota; kingdom Metazoa; phylum Chordata; class Aves; order Passeriformes; genus Eulacestoma; species Eulacestoma nigropectus. Next base: position 554,486 of record VZTE01004705.1, read on the forward strand.
TGCCCTCCTCCATGCCTATCCATCTTCTCTGTCTTCCTCTCCGCTTGCGTGCCTCTGTGTGCCATTAATCCAGGTTTCTGCTTGAGTTGAAATCTTAATCATGCAGTGCTTTCATTCGCTCTTTTCTCTGCCTCCTCGACATCTCCATGTTTTTTGCCGGATGCAGCTGCTGGCACGTGTGTGATCTGATGTGTGGCTTTCGAACCCCAGCCCTCCTCCCAGACAAAGTTGCTTGTCCATCCTGCCCAGCCTTGTGGAAGCCAAATGTGACCTTCCTCTCATTACTGCCGCTCTCACAGGGAGAAGTGACTAATGGGGCTCCATTGTGCGCTTCCCCATGAATGGTGTTCCCTTGATCCCAGAATAGCTCCCAGCCCTATTCGTTATGTGGAATGAGTCACACAGAGCCAGTCCTGTCCAGCCATAAAGTCTTGAAGCTGTTCCCGATTTGGAATGGGCCAGGTGCTCTCTGAAGTAGTCGCATTCCAGATATGTGCCAGCACTGCCAGCCTGGCTGTCTGTCCAATTCCTGGTGACATCTGGCACTTGCAGGTCAGAGACAACCGCAATAGCCCCTCCTCACCCCCTGAGTCCAAGATCCATCAACAGATAAGATTCTGGAATAGGAGAAGGTTTTGATTTTATTTTCTACTTTCTTCTCAAACAGTGGAAAGGAAGATGGGCCAGCCACCTTCAGAGAAGCTGTGGCTGCCCCATACCTGGAAGTGTTCAAGGCCAGGTTGGATGAGGTTTGGATTAACCTGGTCTAGTGGAAGGTGTCCCTGCCCATGGCATAGGGCTGGAACAAGATGGTCTTTAAAGTCCCTTCCAACCCAAACCATTCTATGAACCTGGGTCAGCTGCCCAGCAGGAAGGGCAGGTCCTTGGGCTGCAAGGTCTCCCTAGCTCCAGTGACCCCAGTTCGTGGGAGCAGGTCCCTTTGCCATGGCAGGGACCAGGCAGGGCTGGTTGCTCACTCAGTTCAGCTGGATGGCCTCTGTGTGTGTTTGCAGTGTCGGATGACATCTGGGAGGATGGCTCTGGCTGTGTGCTGTGCTCCAGCCTTTGGGAAGCCTTCCCCAGACCTTCTGACCATGTGTTTGGTTTTCAGGGCTGCCCTGGCCTCTGCCCACCAGTGCCACCCCCTTCCTCAGACCCTCAGTGTGCTGAAGAGCACCCCTCAGGTGAGGGGCATGCACACCATCATCAGGTAAAGCCCCTGCTGTGGCTCCTGGGGTGGGATGGGGCTCAGCTGCTGCTGGGACAGGCTGGCCTGTCTTTGGGCTTCCCAATCCCACTTCTGCCTGTCTGTATGGCTTGGAGACACAAGACAGGGCAGATGGTGGTGGCCCCTGCATAGAGGAGCTGTGTAGTTACTGCTCAGCGATCTTGCCAACAATTTTTCTGCTTTTTACCTTAAAACAGACACCACAATTCCAGGCTCAGATGCTGCAAACAAGAACCAGGAAGGGGCAGGGACTGCCAGACCTCTGCTAGCATCTCCTGGGACACATTTTGGTCCAGAGCTGACATTGCCTTTCCTCCCCTCTAGAAACAAGGAGACCAGCAGAGACGAGTTCATTTTCTACTCCAAGAGGTTGATGCGGTTGTTGATTGAGCACGCGCTCTCCCTGCTTCCGTTCCAGGTGGGTTCAGGCCTGTAGATGCTGGGTTTCCTCTCTAATTCCTAACCCTCAACTGCTGGGGAGCCAGGACAGTCCTGATGGCTGCTCCTCCGACCTTCCCCATAGATCAGTCCTTTTAACCCTCAGATTAAAAAGCACCAGGACTCCCCAAGGCTACAGAGCAATGCTGTGGCCCTGGGTGACAGCTCTTTGTCCAGCCTTGGTGTCTGAGGGTCCAGCCCCTGCAGCTGGCTGACTCCAAGACTCCCGTGAGAGCCACATCAGAGCCCCTGGTAACTGTTCTCACATGTTTTTTGTAGAGTTGCACAGTCCAGACCCCTCAGGGACACGACTACGAAGGGAGGACATACAGCGGGAAGCAAGTAAGTGGAAGCCAAAACACTGTTGGGACCTGCCCTGTGGGGGTGCACTGGAAGCCCTGGCTGCCATCAGGCTGGGTTTGGTGCCTGCCGTCATGCGTATGACACCCTGTGCCATCAGGAAAGGCAGGTCGGTGACCAAGGGTGCCATCAGCAATGTCACTGTGCCACTCATGCCCTCTCACTGAGGGTGGCAGCCTGGACTGGGAGTGGCACAGCCCTCTTGGAAGGGCTGTGCTTTTGGGTTGCCTGTTGAGTCCCCCGCTGCTGAGACCCTGTGTGGGGTGGTGGCAGCTCCTACACCGTGCAATCACCGTGGCCGTGTGCTGCAGATCACCGGGGTGTCCATCCTGCGAGCGGGAGAGACCATGGAGCCGGCGCTGCGCGCGGTGTGCAAGGACGTCCGCATCGGCACCATCCTCATCCAGACCAACTGCAACACCGGCGAGCCGGAGGTAAAGCCCGGGGCTGCTGAGGACATCTCCTGGTGTTAACCTGCATGCAGGGTGGGGGCGTGGCTCAGGTGTTTCCTGACAGCTCTTCAGCAACCCAGGAGTTGGTCTTGGCAGGGGTTGAGTGCTTTGAAAGCTGCTTGAGTGGGTTTTTCCAGCGGGCTTGTGCATGCAGGGGCTGGTTTGCTGCCGAGTGTTTGTGCTGGCTCTGAGCCGACAGCTCGGGTCCCAGAGATAGTGAGGCAGGAGGGATCCTTCACCCCTCAAAGAGAAGGGCTCAGGTTGCTCCATTTGCCTGCAGTCTCTAAGCTGCTCTCTCTTTCCTCCACCCAGCTCCACTACCTGCGGCTGCCGAAGGACATCAGCGAAGACCACGTCATCCTGATGGACTGCACGGTCTCCACGGGCGCCGCAGCCATGATGGCAGTGAGGGTGCTGCTGGTACGGACGGTGTCGGGCAGGGGGCTGGCTCTGGAGCAGCCTCCAAAGCACCAGCCACAGCCATGCTGAGGGGATGTGCCTGGAATTGGCTCCTGCATGGGAAGGAGGGTGTCAGGGCACACAGCACAGGCTGGGGTAACTCACCCTGAGTTATCCCTGTGCATTTCCTGTAGGATCATGATGTCCCAGAGGACAAGATCTTCCTGCTCTCCCTGCTCATGGCAGAGATGGGTGTCCACTCGGTCGCCTATGCGTTCCCCCGGGTGAAGATCATCACCACAGCTGTGGACAAGAAGGTGAATGACCTCTTCCGGATAATCCCTGGCATCGGTGAGTGTCTTGGTAGGAATGACTTGTGGTTGAGGGGATTTTTAGTGCTTCTGGTGGGGAGAGGACATGAAGCCCTGGTTGTCAGCAGCAGTTTAGGTCTGGCCCTACATAACCCAGAGCCCCACTGCCCCTCCTGGGTCCTGCTGCCAAGGTGGGTGTCAGTATCACCATGCTGGCTCTGAGAGCTGCCAGGCAGCCGTCACCTTGTCAGCAAAAGGAGCCATTCCACATGCCCTGATCCTCCTCCAGCCCCAGGCAGAGAAGTCAGGCTGGGACAGCTGGAGCAGCCCTGTGCCCACCTCCTTCCCTAAGCTGCCACCTTCCACAAGTTCAAAACAAGCTCACTGTGTTCTTCTGTCCTCACCTCTACTGTGCCAGGAAACACCTTCCACCGGGTGCTAAACCAGCCTACAGGCTGCTCCAGTTTTGCTGCCACTCGAGTTTTCCTGCTGTTTAAGCTGTCAGATAAACCTGCTTTGGTCCCCTTGCCTGCTGTGATGAGGACAGGCAGGAGGATGGGTCCCAAGGCTCCCACAGGGCTGCACCCTGACTCTCTCTCTCCCCACAGGGAACTTTGGTGATCGGTACTTTGGGACGGATGCTCCTCCTGACTGGAGTGATGATGAGGATGCTCTTAGCACTTAGCTGGATGTGGAGGTGCCACTGGCACCAGGCAGCTTCAGCACCGCACCTTAACCCCTCTGTCCAGTGCAGATTTCTCCTTCCTCTCACCAAGCATAGATATTTTTTTCAAATCTTACATCAGAGATCTAGGGCATATTTTTTCAAAGAAACATGAATCCTAGTTTGACTTTATGGACAGTCACGTGTCCCAGCATAGAGCGGAGTTAATTTATTTTAATTTAAATATTTGCCTATATAACTTATTGGAGATATTTTATAAAGGACAATAATAAATTTTTTCTCTGGTTTTCTTGAACGGAGCCATTCTTTGTCACTTCCCATGGGTGCCTAGAAGGATTCGTGACCCTTCAAGACTACAGTACTGGGAGGGGAGATGCCATGAGCAGTGGTGGGAGGTCAAGAATACCACACCCTCAATCCAAACAAAGACTTGGTGCCAGAGTAGAGGCAGTTCCTCTTGTCTGAAGGGAAACCAAAGCTGTTCTAGAGCATCCAAAGGAGCTGCATGAGGGTGGTGAAGGATCTGGAGGGAAAGCCATACAAGGAGCAGCTGAGGTCACTTGGTTTGTTCAGCCTGGAGGAGACTGAGGGGAGACTGTCGGGGTCTGCAGCTTCCTCCTGAGGGATTTGGAGGGGTAGGCACTGATCTCTGTGTATGACCAGGGACAGGACCTGAGGGAACGTCTGGAGCTGTGTCATGGGATGTTTTAGGTTGGCTATTAGGAAAAGGTTCTTCCTCCAGAGGATGGCTGGGCACTAAAACAAGCTCCCCAGGGTGGTGGTCACGGCCCCAAGGCTGCCAGAGCTCAAGGAGCATTTAGACAACACTCTCAGGCACAGGGTGGGATTGCTGGGGTGTCCTGTGCAGGGCCAGGAGTTGAGCTCAATGATCCTTGTGGGTCTCTTCTAACTCAGGAGATTCTGTGATGCTATGAAGTTCAGCTCGGATCATATCACACTTCAGCTGAATAAGCACCAAGTCCCCGTTGTGAGTTCAGCAGCCAAAGTGAAACAGAGCTCACCCCAACCCCAGCTCTTGCTGAATCAGAGCTGCTCAAGACGTGGTGAGGAGCAGGTTCTATATCTGTCCTAAGACACAGTGAACAGAGCAGGGAGACCTCAGTGGAAGGGGAGCCAGCCCCACATGAAGGGCATTCAGCCAGAGGAGGCTGTGATCTCCAAGGCTGAACGTGGAGCATTTTCCTTTCCTGCAGGATTCAGAGTACCAACGCAACATCTTTGTGCAGGAGATAAACGTGCCAAGAGCAGCAAACCTACCTCTTGTCTGGGCATCCCTGGCCTGGAGCCGGCTCCTGAGGGGTCAGGCAAGGCAAGCAGGCGCTGCTGGCAGCGCGGGACTGGGAGGGGGATGCTCTGCCAAGCCCTCACCAAAATGGAGAGTCACCTGGTGATCACTCAGTGTGAGCTTGGGTGTGACAAGCCCGAAATAACCGCCACTGCTCTGCGGCACATTGTGTAAATTCTCAACTAGATTTAAAAGAAAACACGCACCCGAGTTCCTGCCAGCACTTGGTGAAAGAAGGAGCCCTCCACTGAAAGCCACGCTCAGAGCCAACACTGACACTTGATTAGTGTCTGCTAAAAATACTTCCCTGTGTGGGTGGAAGGAGAGCTCATGAGCACAAACACAGGAGGACAGGCAGGCATGCGGGGGTTTAGGCTGGAGCAGCAGGTCAGCAATGGTGGGTCACCTGGTCCGTGGAAGAGCATGACATGGACAGGGAGATCTTCTACTAGACCAGGTTGCTCCAAGCCCCATCCAACCTGGCCTTGAATACTTCCAGGGATGGAGTATCCACGTCGCTTACTGGGGGGGGGCAAAGCACCTCCTCTGCCCCAGTATGCTTGGTCTCTGCCTTCAAGTAACACGTGACAGGACAAGAGGAAACAATTGTGCCAGGGGAGGTTTAGAATGGACATTGGGGAAAATTTCTTCACCTAAAGGGTGCCCTGACATTGGAACAGGCAGCCCAGGGCGGTGGTGGAGTCGCCATTTTTCCTTAGCCGATCCCTCTTTTACCTCAGATCTACACTTCCCCTAATAGAGCCACATTTTCCTCACATCTGCACTACCCAGTCTGTCTGAATTCAAGAAGGGTTCAGATAAAGCTCTCGGGCACATGGTGTGACTTTGCATCCTGTGCATGGCCAGGAGTTGGACTCAATAATCCTGATGGGTCCCTTGCAGCTCAGCATATTCTATGATTCTGTGATTATTTTGCTTCAGCAAATCAGGCCCGTGCCCATGCCAGCAGCTTCCACAGGGTGGCTGCTCCCACCACTGGCAAACATGGAGCCATCCCCTCCCTTCCCACCTTGTGGGCTGCTCCTGCCACTGGAATATATGGAGCCATCTCCTCTCCTCCCGCACTGCACTTGCTTGAGGCAACCATGGCTGATTCATCCTGAAACGCTGTTTCTGGTGACTTCCACCCTCACTGCCGCCATTGCCCTCACGCCACGACGCCATCTTGGATCCCTCACCCTCCCCGTCAGGCCGCCACGTTCCTCTCCCTCACACCGCCATTAACAGCGCTATCTGACCAAATTTAGTTTCAGAGCTACAAGACAGAATTTATTTTGTTTGTGACAAACTGCTGGTAGCAAACGCCACGTCGGAAACACTGCGTGGGCGGCAGGCAGCTCCCTCCCTCCCTCCCCCCTGCCTGTGCCTCACTGCCCCCCCAGCCAGAGGCTTTGAGGCCATGCTGGCCACGGGTTGTGGTGGTGGAACACAATAAAAACCACTCTTTTCTTGCCAAGATATCGATCTAAGTCTTTCTGAGCAGTCCCGGCCATGAGGCTGCGTCACAGCAGGGTGGGGGATGCAGCAGGTCTCTTCACCAGCCCAAACCGCCCCGCCAGAGTCACGCCATGTTTTCGGGCGGGAAAAAGGGCAAAAGTGGTGGGTTTTGAGCATGGCTGAGCCCGGCGCTCTGCAGACCCTGACCAGGACAGGCACTTCTCCATCTCCCACCTGCTGTTGACAAGCCCAGCCAGGAGCATGTGGCACACAGGTCCACCATGGCGACCCTCCCTACTGCCTCCTCCATAATATGGAGACACTGGAGAAAAGGGCTGAAAAAGAAAAAAAATCCCTTTTTTCTCATTGCAAACCACACTTCCAGGTGTCTCATTAAAACAGAAAAAAAAAAAAATACCAAAAATATTTGATTTATTGCTATCACAAGGTGCCCGTGGGCTCAGCTGCAGCCCCCCGCTATCACAGGGGTTCCACCTCCCATGGCAGGACCCCTGCTTCTGGCAGTGCCTTCATCCTCCTGCCATTATCAAGATCCCATACCCGCTATGTGGGACCCCTGCTCTCATCAGCCCCTGCAGCCTCCCACCTTCTTTGGGGTCCCACTGCCCATAGCAGGACCACCAAGACCGGCTGTGCTTCACTTCCTGCCTGGCATCCAGAGTGACCCAAACCCCCACTGATCTGACCCATGGCAGAGCCTCTTGAGCACCATCCCCTCATCACTAAAAATAGATCCTAGCAGTTAAAAAAAAAA
>VZTE01004705.1:567682-601503 GCA_013397775.1 Eulacestoma nigropectus
CCCCATGTCCCCCCGACTCTCCCCCCGTTCAGCACCGCGGACAGATCCCGGCTCCGCTCCAATCACGTGGCTCCCACCGCCCCTATATAGCGCGGGGCGCGGGCGGCGCGGAGCGGCGCGTCCTGCGGGAGGAGCGCAGCGAGCGGAGCGCCGGAGAGCGGTGAGACGCGCTCGGGGACCGGGACAGCCACCGCCACCCCCCGGGAGCCCCGGCACAAGGAGGGGGATCCCGACCCTGGGGGTGTCTGGTCCCGGGGAGAGGAGGGTCCTATCCCGGCGTGGGGGTGGGTCTCCCCTCGCGTGGGGTCCCAGGTCCTGGAGGGTGCCGTCCCAGCTGCCGAGGGTGTCCCGTGCCCGAGGGGAGTCCCATCCCGGGAGCGGGGGTGTCGCGTCCCCGGGTGTGGGATCCCAACCCGCGGAGGGTCCCGTCCCCAGAAGTGTCCTGTCCCGGGGACGGGGGGTGGGATTCCCATCGGCGGGGGTGGGGATCCCGTCCCTGGGGGGCTTCATCCCCAGGGAATCTCATCGATGGGGCGGGGGTCCCCAAAGGGGTGAAGCGCCTCGAGTGACCCCTGACCGCAGCGGGGGGTCCGGGATGGGGGAATGCTGCTCTTGCAGGCTTCTGGCCCCGGAGTGGCTGCGATGCGGGTCAGGATGATATCAGCTGCCTCCGTCCTCGTCCTGCTCTTCCTGCCCTCGGAGACCTGCTCCCCCCTGCAGTGGTCCCGGGGTCCGTCCCGCAGGCTGACCCTGGCCCCCCAACTCACCTGGGAGCCCTGGATGGGAGCCCCGCGACCCCCGGTCCCTGCCACCGATCCCCTGCCCCAAAGACTGTGCCAGTTCCATGGGGCAGAGCCCATCCCGGCCCCCCGAGCCCGGCGGGCGCTGCAAACCGGCAAGAGGCGAGACGGAAAACCCAACTCGTTGGATCTCACCTTCCACCTCCTGCGCGAGTTCCTGGAAATGTCCCGGGAGGAGAGACTGGCCCAGAAGGCACTCAGCAATAAACTCTTGCTGCAGAGTATAGGAAAATGAGGGAGGGTCATTGGAGGTGGGGGAATGAAGGAGACCGACCCCGTAACGAGACACCACGGCAGAGCGGAGAACGGGGGGGATGCCGGAGGCTGCAGCCGTGCCCAGGGAGTCCCCACCTTGCCTGGCAGTGTTCCTGTCACTGCATCCCGCGTGTCACTGTTGTACATTAAAGTCACACTTGTACCTGCCCTGCTGCTGTGCTCTTATGCTTCCCCATTGTCATAAACCTGTGGACCCAAACCAGGTTGCCCCAAAAACACCGGAGCAATCCCAGATGCTTCCTTGGGTGAAAAACATCGGCATAAAGAGCTCTGAGTGATGCAAATAATGTCTCCCTAGCTGGAAGCTGCGCCCTGAGACCCAACCAGGGCTTCTCCAGTATCCCTGTGAATGGTTCTGAAAGCTGCTGCTTCCCAACTTTGCAGCACGTCTGCACCTTTTTGTGTCACAGCTGGGGATTCGGGACAAGGTTTAGTGACACTTGAGCTTGGCGGTTCTTGGAGGAAGATGAACATCCATATAAAACATTGGCAGCAAGAGCATTGCAGCCCCCCAAAGAGTCCTGGCCTCCTCCCTCCCCCAGCTGTGTCCTCTCTGGGGCACAGAGACCCCCATCACCTCAATCCCCCTCCTGCAATCACAGCCCCGTGCTTGGAGCAGCCATTCCCACCCCAAGCCGGGCACAGCCCACTGCCAGGCTTGATGGAGCTGAGCGGGGTTTGGGAAGGCTCCCAGGCACTGACAGTCATGGTGAAAGGAGGAAAATTGTCCCAGGGCCCTGCACTCTGCAAAGCAGGGAAGGGGCCAACATCCCTCCCCTGGGCCAGCTCGGCCATCCCAGCCTTGGGTGATTGACTGGGGTGGGCACAGGGCTGGACAGGATCTCTGGCACCCTGGGGACAGCGGAGCGGGGACAGTGAGGGAGCAGAGACTTGTGGGGCCGGGACAAAAATCACAGTAAAGATCAGACTGTGCTAAGACAGGAGGGCACAGAAGCAGTGAGGAGCACGTGCACAAGTTGAGCATCTTGGTCTTGGCTTTGTGAACCCAATCTGGCCTGACCCTGCACCCCACCCCAGCCTCTCCTGAGGAGCTGCTCTGCCCCAGCAGCTTTTGGTGTTGCCAGGGCAACATGGACCATGGGCAGGGACACCTCCCTCTAGATCAGGCTGCTCAAAGCCCTGTCCGACCTGACAACCCCAAGCTGAAACAATTTTGTGCTCACCTCCATCAAATGCAGAACTCACCTTTCCAAAATGAACAGTCCCAGGGAAGCCATGCGGGTCAGAACAGCCACTGGTGGCACCTGCGGCAGGGACAGCCCCATGGGCACCATGGGCTTGGGGACAGGACAGATTTGTGCTGCCTTGGTCCCCACCTTGGCTTGGATCAGTCTCGTAGCACCTTCAGCACATCTTCCACCCATCTTTAGTCTCTCCACCAGCAACATCAGGAGCAAACGCACTGTCAATAACCTGAGTTTCTCCAGAAAAGGGTATTTTTACTGCAGAGATAGAGACAGCCTCTGTTGCCTCCCTCAACACCACTCACCTGCATTTACACTCCAAATACCTGTGAGGGTCCAGCATCACATGGAGATCTTTGGCCTTTAAGGCTCAAAATCAGCCCGGACCTCACGGTGAGGGCAGGAGGGGCAGAGGGGAGCAGCTACAGTTCCTGCCCCAGGGACCCTGCACCCAGTGCCCATCCCAGGGATGGGTGACCTCTCCCACCTCCCACTTCCCAGCCAGCCCCACCGTGTCCCACAGCCCCTCCCTCCTGTGCTGAGTTCCAACGAGCAAATAAAGAAAGAAAAATCTGATGGGCGTTTCTGCATTGAAAACATTTATTTTACAACAGTGGTTTCCGATAACTTAGCAATCTTTATTTTAGTTTATATTCGGACATACAAGACACAAATTACCATGCTAAAACAGAAAATAATTCCTTCTGCCGTCGCTGCGGGTATGTACAGGAGCTCAGTAGTATCGAGTGTTACAATCCACGAAGTTCAGACAGCCACGTCTACTTACAGACAACTCAAAGTATGGTCCTTTAGTAACATAACAAAATAGATATATGTCTATATTATAATTGCTTCTCAGATGCATTTATACTTCGATTGTGATGGGTTTGGGTTGTTGGGTTTTTTTTTACTATTTTTTTCCTTTTTAAAGATGGGCTCCCCCTATCCCCCACCCCCGCTCGAGTTGAAGTGCAGTGCAAATGCAGGCATGTCTCTCCTGGCGTCCTCAGCTCCCTCTGGCTCCATAAAGGGGCCAGGAAACCAAACCCACGAGGAATTACACAGTTCAGGGCCTTGCTCACATGCAGAATGAACATAAACCGCCTGGGATGTCAGCAGTGACACCAACCAACCCATCCACACCCTGCCCCAGCAAGGCAGGCAATGGTGGGATGAGAGGGAGGAAGGATTGACAGCGATCGGCTCAGCATCCAGCAAGAAAACAGCACGTTCGGAATTGGCGAACTTGGAGTTCATCGACCGCGATGGTCACAAACAGAACTTCAGCGGTGTCAGCAGTAAAAATCTCCCCGATATTCCCCCATTTTTGCCATGAAGCAGGAACCTCTGGTGTGCTGCGTGTCGGGAACAGCCCCTGGCAGGAACAGCCTGAGGAGGAGGGTGGTGGCAACTCTATCCAGCATGGCTAGAGGGGACAGGGTGGGACTCACATGTGCATCAGCCACAGTCATTGTGCCTTCACATGGATCACTGCCAGCTTCAGGTGTGAGAATTTCAGTAACTCCAAGTCCTTATGGAACCAAGCTGCAAGAGGAGGGATGGCGCCCGCCCGTGCAAACAACACCACGCTGCTCATGTGGGAACTCCCCGAGCAGAGTGTGGGGAGCAGGAGGTGCTTCTCCCACTCCTAGGACCATTTATTTATACAACAGGCTCCTTCACTGTGTCCTCACCAGTCCCTCAACCCCACAGGTCGGGTTTGGGTTTTCCTGCAGCTGAGAGCAAAGCATAATTGTGGCCACACAAAACTCACACCTTCCCCCCGTCTGGGTGAGTTCAGAGCACTACTTGGAGCCAAATCTCACATTTTTACCACCAAAGAAAAACCCAAGGTGCACACCTGTTGTATAAATATATACATATGTGCATATATACATACATACACACACGTGATGCTGCAGCCCACGCTCTCAGCACGGGGTGGACCTTGCTCTGTGAGCTCACCCAGCCCTGCTCCAGGGAGTCCAATGGGGTGAAAACTAGGGAAAAAACCCATATCCATGTGTTCTATCACAGCTTCAGTGATGAGCACACTGACCACATCTAAACACCCCACGTGCCAGCTGCACAAGTTCCAGTCACTCCAGTGCTGCCCCTGTGCCCTCTGCCAGGTCTCCCTTCTCTCCTCCTAAGGAAAGCTGGAACAGGCAGAGCCCACGTCCAGACAGAGGAGCTGGGACAAGGGGCAGCTCATGGAATTCAAGTAGATTGTTAGATTTTTGGAATGGTTTGACAAACAACCGATCACAGACTGCAAGAGAACACCCACAGGGCTGGGAGAGGGAGCAGAGAAGACAACGGCACTCGGGAATGAACAGCCAGTTTATATAAGAGCTTCCTCTATACATATACATATACATACATATATATATATATAACCACCAGGAATTCCCAGCATCTATCCTTTTAACACAAAAATGAACTGTGCATGTAACACTGGCATAATGAAAGTTCATCTTCCAGATTTCTGGCATTTGGCTTGTGCAAACATCAGACAGCCAGCTTCCCTCCCGCAGCTTCTCCTCATGAAGGAAGTGTCTTCTTGGAAGAACACGGGAATTGCAGCCTTGCTGAGTCCCAGACAGTCCCAGTAAGCCTCCAAAGGCAGCTCGTGGAGGGGACCATGGATCTTGCGGGAGCTGAACACTGACAAATTTCCTGCCACCTGGTGAGCTACTGGCTGATTCTTTTGAGAGATTTTAAGCAGCTGTTGGTGCAATGAGACACTACAAACTAGATGATCTCCACTAGAATACAGAGAAGCAGCACCAGATGCTGAAGCATGTGAAGTTTATATCGACCTGACACTATAAACTATAACTGGGGGGTTACGGTTCAGTGCTCCAAGATTAATGCATTTAAACACCATTCGGAATTACTGACACGAGGTGGGGGCTGCAAACTGCCCTGACCACCCTGCCAGAGTGACCTGTTAAACATGATGCCAAGATACTGGTGCACTGGGTACAAAAAACCTGCAGCATAAATTTCCTAAATTATCTAGAACTGGCAAAAAGATCGAAGGGCACCAGAAGAAGGGCACAAAGTAGTTGAGAGAAGCAAGCACCTCTCTCAAGGAGCATGTGTGGTACAAATGCTCTGGAACAGCCCCCCAGAGTGCACTGGTGTCCCCCCATACCACAAAACTGCCTCACAGATGGGACAGGAATAGTTTTTCTGTCAGGCTCCTGCCCTGGTTACACCTGAGTGAGGTGTTTACAGGCTGACAGGAAGGGTTTGGAGAGCTGCACTCCCCCGACCGCAGCCCTGCTGCAGGACTGGGTGTTCCTGTGCCATGCCCGAGCCCTCCTCCTCAGTTCTGCCCCTCCAAACCTCCAAGAGCATCCCACTTTAAGAACACTAGGAGTGCTAATATCTAAAGCAGTTTAAAAAGATTACAAATCTAAAAAGAAGACTAAAAAACGAACATGGCTCTAAAACGTCACTGCATGGGACCAGCAAAAACCGACACCCTATGGGACGCCATCGAGGTCTTACATAAATTTATATACAGATAAATATTCAAGAATTTCCTACAAAAATCACTAACAAAATGAGACTGGCATTTAAGGGGTGCAATGCCCCTTCAGTACAGTGCGTTTAGGATGTTCCCATCCCCAGGAAGGATGGGCAGGACAGATCCAGCACCTCCTTTTCCAGCAGCTCCGCGTGCCAGGAGGGACAGCCAGCACCTGAGCGCTCTCGGCAGCAGCTTTCCCTCCTCACCTAAGCTAGGAATGGCTCTCCATGCAACACAGGGATAAATCAGTATCCTGAACACCAACTCTCCAGATGGGATTCACCCCAATGGAGCTACAAGTGCTAAGGAAATCGGTGCTGAAGAGGTTGGAGGAGCTGGATGGAGGCGGCCAAACGACTGGAATGGAGGACTCAGGCAACTCGTACAAACGATACAACTTTAAAGAAACAAATAAAAAATAAAATCCAAGCTCAAGTTTTAATTCTGGCAACACGCTGGACAGAGATGGACAGTGCTCAGGTTTGATTTTGGAGGGAAACATTCTGCACTAAGCCAGGTCAGACCGCAGCACTGGGATGCTGCAGCTCCCCTCACCCAAGCTCAGAACTCCTGTCTGAGCTTCTCCACCAGATTTTAAACCATTATTCCCAATAGAACCTTGCATTTACTAGAATTCTACTCGGCCATTATGAAGTGCAACTCTTGTTAGAGCCCGTGGTACTCTGGTACCTTCCCTCCAGGAGGGGAAAAGTGGGCATTAATGTACTTAGGTGCCAATGACACGGTTTTGGCTTTAAAGAAGGAATGTTTAAATCACTTCTTTACATAGTTCAGGCAGAACTTCACTAATACACAACAATCCTAAACTCAGAGATTAGACAGTAACATGGGCAAACTTGAAACAGCTTCAAAAACCATGAATATTCATCTAGAATTATGTTCTCCCATCATTCCCTGTAACTGAGATGTCAGAACAGTTTCCCTTGGAGCATCTAACATCACTCTGGCACGTAACAGACTAATTTCCTGTTCACACACCACCCACAGACAGAACCGACAGGAAAGCAGTCTCTCTCCAAACTCATCCCTTGCTAAGCAAAGAACTAAAACTGCAAACTTATCCTGGATGTCATCTTTCCCCACAGATAACTGTTCTGTCTCTGGTCCTCACGTGCTGCCCACACTTCAGTTCCCTTGTCAGGAGCCTGCAGAGCAAGTCCAGGTGTGTCACACACCTCCCTGGAGCCACAACTTCCCACCAGCCTCTCTACTTCTGTGGAAACAGCCCAGAGAGGTTAAGAAGTAAGAGTATTATTCCAAATTAACAGTGACAACCAGCCCCCAGCACCAGGGGCAAAGCTGCTCTGCAGCACAGCAACACCCAACAACCATCTCTGTGTTGTCCACTGAGATGAACACGGGGACAGGGAATGGAACAGCCCCTTCCTCATTCACTGACTCGCTCTGATCAGCCACGCTCATTCACAAAGCCAAAACAACTCAATACCTTTTTTTTTTAAACCAAGAACACAATTTGCACAGATACAGGCAATTTTAACCAGTGAATGTGGAGCGGACAAAGCCTGTACATGTCCCAGCATATTCCAGACTGCAACTCTACACCAAGAACAGCCTTCAGGCAAAATCTATGAGGACAGACAAAGTGATACTGGGTTTAAGCCTAAAAATGGCCTTTTGTTCCAAGGAGTCAAAGGATAAGTAACTAAATAAGGACCTCAAGCCAGATCATACACCAATGTCCTCAAGGCCATCCAAGTCAGGAAAAGTTAGAAGCATCTTGCAGTAAACCACCACATTTCAGGTCTGTAAGGACTATGGGCAATGAGGAAAAGATTTAAAGAGTGTGCTGCTGAAATTGAGCCATTAATTAAAAGTAACAGGTTTTTTTGGGAATTTTTGGGGCCGGATGTGGTACTAAAATCATGCTGATCCACAGCAAGCTCCCATGCAGGCAAATATGTGCTTGTACCAACAGCCACAGCAAAGTCTGGGTGTGCAAACACTCCTCACTGAGTACTCAGACCGTGGGGAGAACATGTTCTCCTCCTCAGCACGCTGAACATGGTTTCATGGCAGATTTCACGTGCTCCATCCTTGCTGCTCATGCAAAGACAGCAGGAAAATACATGCAGAATGGTTCTCTGGGTTCCTGCCCTTTCCTGGTGGTTTTTGTGCAGACCAACAGATCTTTACCCTGCTCCAAAGCACCACATGGAGCTGGTGAGGGAGCAGCAGACAAGGGGGGAAGGTATCAACAGCCCTCCACAGAAAGAGGGGAAAAACAAATCAGGGAGATGGGAGTACAA
Organism: Eulacestoma nigropectus; assembly: GCA_013397775.1. Taxonomy (NCBI): domain Eukaryota; kingdom Metazoa; phylum Chordata; class Aves; order Passeriformes; genus Eulacestoma; species Eulacestoma nigropectus. The sequence goes on from VZTE01004705.1 coordinate 575,793, forward strand.
AGGACTACAAAGTAGAGGCATTGTGATACAAAACTGTAAGGATCAAAATTAACGAGGAAGTAATTACCCGCTGAAAGTGCCATGTGTGGGTTCTCTGGAGCTGTCCTAGATCCTGACTCTGTATCACCTAAAGCAGGACTACGGACAACAAAATACACCAGCAATTCAGCAGCTGCCTAAAATGCCTTTTTAACAGTTAAACCTCAATAAACCACAGTTTCTAGAACAGAATTTGGACTTGATTTGGTTTCAAAATAGTACAGGAAGCTTTCAGTGGTTTCCACATAGTTATTCCGAGGAAAAGAGAAACACTGGTGTAAACAAATCTAAATGCAAGACAAAGTGCAAATTATACAATATAAACACAAAGAAAGGTGGCTTGTTCTTAAAAATTCATTTAAGTACTCCACAGAGATGTTCATGAGAAAATTAAAGGGTTAGTGTATTATAAAGCTTTAAAAAAAGACATGTAATACCCCATTTGCCTACTGAAATCTCTAATTATTAGAACAAATTTTTAAAATCCAATTTTTTTAAACATTTCTGCTGATGCCTACTGTCTGCATTTGACTCATTTGCTCAGTGAGAGCCAGTTAACCAGTTTCACTTTAAGATTCTCATGCATTCAGAAACAAAGCTGCACTATTTGGTCTTTAGCATTACAGGAAAACAACTGAACTCAAAACAGAATTGTGCTTGGAGTTAAAATCCCACTGCCACCACCACAGGAGCCCATTCCCAGTTGGTTTTGGTTCCACTGTCACTGGAGATCGCCTCATACACAACAAGCTGTTCAATTTACTGTTCAAAGATTGGCAACTCTCCCTTTTTATTTTTCAAGGTAGATTTATTTAAGCTGAAAATCAGCATTAGAGAGGACTCCAGCTCTGCAGGACTGGCATTTTTTGGTTCTTGGCTTTGTAAACTTGCTTAGTTAATAATGCAGGAATAGAAGGAGGAATGAAAGAATTGGTTTGCTGCACTCAAATGAAAATCCTCAACTTCTAAAGGTCTTCGACAGCTCAGCTGTACAGAAGAACAGTGGCTTCTGTGACACTTTTAAAATCTCATTTTTAGGCCAGTACTGCTGCTTAAAATGCAGAATGTCTCCATCGCACTGATATCGTGACAACTCAATACGTTACACCACAGACATTTAACATAACTCCATACATGCTATTAAAAAAAAAACAACAAAAGAGGAGAAAAAAATAAAAGAAAGGAAACAAATAAGACCGTAGCTAAACTGCTTTAAATACTGCATGCTACAGCACTTCACGTATCATCGAGATACGACACTGAAAGGTGACAAAAGGCTGAAGGGATTACAAAATATTTTCGGCAGGTTGGAAAGCTGCCTTCTTACTGTGGCAGAATTATTCCCCCTCCCCATTCTCTACTTCTAATGTTCATGATTCTAGTGTTGAGTTGGCCATGTATTTTTTTTTTTTTTAATCCATTCTAATGACAGTGTTTCCTTAACTTAATTAAATCCATCAGTGTGGTAGCTGGGGTGAGAGTCAGCTGTGAGCTGGGTTGTCTCTGTGGCTGATGCTGGCTGTAACACAACAGGTGCGTCTGAGGCCTCTGAAAAGCGAAGACAAAAGGCTTAGCACACCAAGGAACAAACACAGCACTGCATGTTTTGGTAAGCACAAGTCACATCTCCCTACAACCCTCTGATAACACCATTTTACACTCCTCTAGGAGCATGGTATTAATTCCCTGATTTTCAGTGTGCACACAACAGCATTCAACTCAACTCTATGTGTGGAATGTTTATTACACTTCCTTCTTCCTGTAAAAGCAGCTGATCCTCACCCACCATTCAGGAGTGCCCATTAAAAATGTCATCACAGCATACACAAGGCTCTACAATATTTTAAATGAGTGGCTTAATCCTACAGAAATAGCTTCACAAACAGTACTAGATCTACAAGGGTAGCAGTGTCAGTTCCTCTTCACCTGACACAGTTAACGCTGCCTTGACACCCCCAACCTTTGGGTACAAGAGCCCCTTTCTGAAATCCCACATGGGTGGTCCATATGTTACCCCAGGATGTGGAAGGAACCTAATGATGGTCCCTGACTGCTCTGAAGTTGATCCCACCAGGTTCAGTGAAGACCCTCTGGGAGTTTTTAGCAACTCCATCTCCGGTGTCAGCATCACCTGTGTAACTCTTGCGGCACAAACATTCCCTGCTCATCATCCACACCCCAGGAGCTGATTTCTCCTCAACCAGCTCACTGAGCATTCCAGCAGGGACTGATGTTCATCCTAGAGAGCTCGCAGTGTTTTCACCTACCCCTTTCATCTGACTGCAACTGTGCCTCCAAGTCCTCTGGAGAGACATAGAATTCCTGCTCTTCGCCTTCGGGAGGTTTCGGTTTACACTTCCCACAGCAACAATTACAGCAGCAGCACAGACAGCAGCAGCAGTAGCAGCCTGTGATGAGCCCACAGAACACAAACAAGGCCTGCAGAGGACAGAAAACACAGAAATAGTCATAACCTGTGTCTCCTGTGCCATGACCACAGAGTTTGTGAGACTTGGATACAGAATCAGAGAGCAAAACCACAGCAGTGCAGAGACAGAACTCAGTAGCTACAGCTTTGTACTTCATCACTGAGAAATACTTAAAATTATGTGCAAAAGTGGCTTATGATTCCCACATTTTACACTGAGGTGAATACTGCCAGCCTGGTTTACTTGAGTAATTCCTACAATTTAAGTTAAGTGGACTATTTTGCTGCATCTGGAAGAAGGTACAGGTCTAGTAAGTGCACCTGTACTAAAATCAAGGGGTACAAAAGTTCAGGACAGGCTGTAACCTGCATAAATCACCCTGGAAAAGACTGAGCTGTACCAGCTGATGCACGGGTCATGATGTACCTATGACAGGGACTTGGAGCAGCCCAAGGCTGTGGGTGCATGGCTGAGGATTGATGCTTCCAGTATGTGAGCAAGGCAGCTCCAAGCAAGCCAGGTCTGCCAGGTGCTTATCACAGTGACAGTGGGCTAAATTAAAGTCTTCCTATAGGTCACTGAGCAATTGTTTGAAAAAAATAATTTTACAGATAGCAAACCAGCAGGGCGATACAATTACTGTCTTCCTCAGGGGAATTAAGAGATGGAGGTGACGCTGGCAAAGGGTAGAAAAATGGACCCGTGCAATGAAATGTAAGATTTTCTCCTGTGTGAGCCCAGGTTCACAGTCAGGACTCATTTTGCAAAATTATTTCGCAGATATTACCAGAGAATACCCCCCAAATCCTCATCTCATCTAAATCCACTACAAGAGTCCAAGCTTCAGTTAGTAACTCAGGTCTTGCTTATTAGACCTGTATCACTGGAAGTTCCTAGAAAAATACCTCTGAACTCAAGAGGTTAATTAACCCAGTGTCAAAAATACAGCAATTTCCAAAGGTAGAACCAAGCACAGTTAGGAAATGGAGCTCTCTAAGAGTTTCCAATACCAATCCAGAATAACTTCTGTGCCCTTTTATTTACCTTTGCCCACCAGCTGGACAGCACGAAGTATGTGTTCACATTTTCTTCACCAAACTGCTCTGCTACATAGAGCCCCAGAGACCCATACTTATCGTAAATGTTCCGCTTTGTGGCATCGGTCAATATTGCGTGGGCATTATTGATCTCTTTAAATTTTTCTGCTGCCTCTGGATTATCAGGGTTTTTATCAGGATGATATTTCAATGCCAGTTTCCTGCAGAAAGAAAAAAGAGAATAAAAACTGGGGTTTGGGTTCCTGTTTTCTGATTTATTTTTTTCTAATTCCGTAGCCTGCCACTCAAGGGAGACTTTCAAGCTCCAACGGTTTTCCTTCATCTGTGATTCAACTTTCCTGATGATTCTTCCTTGGATGATAATAAAAGGCTACAGCAATGTCTAGCTTAGTTCACAGGATTGACTTCAGACTGTTGGATTTGACCCTCAGAAATCCAATGAAAAAAAAAAAGAGACACTGAATAAAAATAGGTTTGGGTTTTTTTATCCTCAGCTCCAGCAATTTCCACCAGTAAGTTTTGCTCCTGCTACAGCAAAGACACACCACATGTCTAAGGTACAGCACCAAAGAGTAAATAAAAGCAAGTTGCCACAGCTGCTTGAAGAGTGTCTGAACTGCTGCTTCTGCAGTGTCTGAACACAAAAATAGAACAGACGATCACTTGTGGTTAATTCACCAATTCCTGTGCAGGAACAAAGTACTTTTCAGTTCCAGCTTTGCTAGAACAGAAAACGCTTCTGAGTTTCGAGATATCAGGAAATCACAACATACCTCCCCTAATCAGGCCAGATCTCTTACAACTAACAAAAAAATTAGATTAAGAATTGATAAATGTGCTAGTTCTCACATGGCCCAGGCTATTCACAGACATCAGGAGAAATAACTGGCTGAACACCTCCTTATGAACAGAAAATACGTGCTCCCAAGCAGAAAAATGACACGGAGCCATATCCTGGCAGTTCTCCTCCACCACAAAAGGTACTTGTCCTCCTACAGAAAATGACCACACAGTCACGTATATGAGAAAGACAGGAGGAGTCTGCAGACAATTACATGTCAGCTTTGCAGTAGGGAAATGTTTAGACAAACATAAAACAAAGATGTGTGCAAGCACTTGGATGTGCCCGCAAGTATCTCACCGAGATACCAGCCTGAGTGTGCCCTTGGGACACTTCACTGTGCATGATGCTGCTCCAGTAAATCATGGCCATGGCTGCCACTTGTGCCCCAGCCTCAGTGAGGGCTGAAATAATCACAAAAAGTTTTATAAACCTGGAAAGGGATTAGTCAGGCTGCAATAATTAAATATTTTTATTTCCCATTTCCTACACGTACACAAACCCCACAGCCCCTAGGCCAGCAAAGGACGTTCAGACTGAACATGATAAAGGAGCACCAGAGGAAACAAGATGAGCTGAAGGTTCAGGTAAGTGTGAAGCAGCTACATTTCACCCCAGGATCTCGTGGGGTTGCTCCTCCAAAGGAAAAACTCACAGTCTTTCCCCCAGGAAGGTAAAATTACTTTCCAGTTGCTTGAAGATAAATGATTCAAACTTCCACTTACAGCTTTTAGGAAGATAAAGCTAATTTTTGAGAATCTGTGGACCTGGTTTATTCCTAGACTTCACCATGTAGTTGCCATCAGTATTAAAAATGTAACTTTGGAAGGGAAAAAGTTTTGGTAAAAGCTAAAGACTAAAGGAAAACGATTTTGGCAACGAGCATCCTGATGGAAAGATGATGCTGACCCCTAGTGTAATCCAAACACATTGCCACTGGTCACAGCAGCAACTGCATTTCAGCAGATTTATGGGGAATATGGAAAGGAAGGTGTTACAGGACTCTTTTTTTGTAGTTTTTATTTGGTTAGTATGAAGCCATTTCATGTGTCCAACTCTTAAGGAAAGAGATACAGAAAAAAATTGTCTTTTAAACTAATAACTCCACAAAGAATAAGGAATTTTGAATAGAATTCTAGGAAAAAGTAATCATTGATACTCTGTTCTCATCCTTATTTGTATCTTTAATCTCTACGTCCCTGTGCCAGACATGGAAATGATGGACAGCAGGGCAGTTCTGCACATCTGTGGTCCCCCTAAAACAGACACAAGGCTATGTAGCAGGAATAGTTTAACTCTGATCACAGTCTTAAAATTCTGCTCAAATTTAGGCAAGGACCTTTCAGAATGACACCCTACATTTGAGAATTTAACTTACTAGATATAAGATGGAAAAATTTAAAGCCTAGGCATGTTTTCACACCCCGTTTTGCAAGAAGCAACCACGTTTTCACCTGGTTTTCCCACATATTTTTCTTGCAAAAGGTCTAAATAAACCAACTCAGGCTCCTACATAAATAGACCATTTGCTGAACACTCCACTAAAGCCACTTGTGCTGCTGGGACAGGCGTAAAACTCAAAGCTTTACCTGTAAGACTTTTTGATATCATCTGAAGTGGCATTTTTGTCCAGCCCCAGCACGTGATATAATGACTCCCCAGAGGTAGAGAGCGAGCGTTGCCTCTGGTCTGCCATCTTGAGCTAACCTGAGGAAAGAACGGCCCCTGCCAAAAAAATAAAGATTAAGAAATGCTTAAGCAAAGGAAAAATCAGACCTCCTTAAACAAACTGTCCTTGAAAACAGAGTTTACAGGTCAATTTAACCCTGTATCTTTTATAAAATGTGCTCTGAAAAGGTTCTTTACACACATGGAAGCTAAAAAGTTGTAAAATTCAGTGAATTATCAGTGAAAACAACTATTTCATTGTTGGCACAATACCAGCCACCCTGAATCCCCACTGTATACACTTAAGTTTTCTTTCCACAAACCCCAAATCAACAGCTGAGGTACAGCTATAGCTATGTACTGCATAACACATCTCTAAAGTCACTTCATCTTAATATTAAGGTATTTGCGATAATACCTATAAAAACAACATGACAACAGAGAAGTTGCCGTTAAGTTGAGAATGCCTTTTTGCACCACACTGGCATAGGAGTAACTGACTTTATTTGTATTTTCTCTTTCAGAAATGACATTAAAAAAAAACGAAACAAACTTCCCCACAACTCCCAAACCCCAGTCCCCCATCTTATCACCAACACCAGGTCAAACAGAATCCTTAGACAAATCCATGTGACCAAGCCTGTGCATTCCACAAGGAAAGAGGGAATGTCTGCCCAGAGAGGAGATCCCTTCTCTCATAATTTAAAGTTGTGAATCCAACATTTAACAGGTATTCTAGTTAAAATCATGCTAGTTGAACATGGATTAACCTCCTCCTCCACATCCAAATGTGACAGACCCCAAAGGTGTCCCCTGTGCCATGCCAGGACCAGATGTGGTTCTGTCTTCTCCCATCCTGAGGAGATCAGCTTAGCTGTTCTTTAGCTGCAGAACTGCAGCCAGGATGAGCATCCAAGAAAAGACTATTGGCTATTTTTGGATTATGTCATTACAATTAGCCCACACCAGATTATGCAGCCTTTGAAAAAGATATTTAAAGCACCAGACTTTTCTAATTTAACCCTATGTCTTATATAACAAAGTTAATAACTTCAGCTTTCACAAGGCTGGCTGAAAGCAACACTCTCAGCCCTCACCCTCTGCACTGCCTGGGTGGAGCTCTGACCTCACAGCTCACAAAACCACAGCTCTGCTTCCAGCAACACATGGGAATTGTCACACCCACACAAGGGGGACCAAGTGACAAGGATGTGGACAGACATCACCACTGGCTTGTTCAGCTCAGACGCTGCTGTTTATTTTCTCCCTCACTTGGCCTCTCTGCCTTTACATCCATTTAGCACTGGACACCAGGTCCAGTTGCTCTAACTGGAATACACCGGCTACACCAAACTCTCACCGAATCTCCTTCAAGAAGCCTTTGGCAATTCTACCCAGTTTAATTTAAAGCTTCCTATAGGAAGCTATAAATTATATTACTATGAATAATAAATAGTCTAAACGCTAATTCTCTGGCTAGAATTCAAATTAGACCCCAAATCTGGAAGGTGAATGTGTGGGTAGGGAGAGAAAATCTTTTCTTTTCAAGGACACTGTTCAGTACCGAAAGCTTTCTGTATGGGAGGAAAATTACTGAGTGCTGCAAGACACAACAAAAACAACTCACTTATTTGGGCATAATCTGATTCAGGAAAAGGAAAACCATATCTCAGGAAAAAAACTCCACACCCAGGCACACAGCAGACACAACCCTCTGGGACAGCCTTTCCCAAAAGCAGCCTCCCAGCCCCCTCTGCCCCAGAGCTGAGGTCGAAGACTGATGATCCTGACGTGTCTCTGGTAATCTATCTAATCACACCAGCCTGCTCCCATTGCTTCCCAGGCTCCTTGCTCAGCTCTTCCTGCTCTGTGACCACCATCACTTCCTCCCACTCTCCTGGGAACCTCCCTGAAGCTCCAGCACACCAGTCCCTGCCAGCAGCTCCCTGCCAAGGAGTGTCTGTCACTACTGCTCTTGGACAGGGACCTGAGAAGTCGGGGGGGGGAGGGGGGGGTGGAAAGCATCCTGATTGGAATTTCACATGCTGATTTCATCTTTCCAAGGATGATATTGCTTCAAGCAGGAGCTTCCAGGGCATTATGGACATTTTTCCTAAAAGCTGCAGCTCTATTTAAGCATAACAAGCTTCCTGTAACATCAAACCAACATGCCCTTGGTGACAGATGCTGCAGATCACAGCCATACACCATGTTCTGCTTAACAAAATCTCCGCTGTTAAATTAGGGCCAATTTGTTTAATAAAAATGAATTCAGTTTGACCCAGGCAGTATCTATCAGTCTGCAGGCACAGGGATACAATTCCACACTGCTGTAGCCTTAATTGCTTCCATCTGAACAGTGCTGGGGATCCACAGCTCAGTGTCATGGGATGTTAGCATCTATTTCTCCAAACTGGTATGAAATGGACACGCTGGCTTTGGCAGAAGAGTGGAGGACAAGGCAGTGATGGGAATTCATCTGGGAAGCTTTTTACTTAATGGAACAGAGGAGTATTATTACTAGGAATGCAACCTTTGGCTTCTTAAATATGAAACAGACAATAAAGGTGCAAGTTATTTAAGTTCTGAGTTTTCCTAAACCTGGCTGTCATTTATCTTGCTGTTTTCACACGTGGCTCTAATTCACAATCCTGAAAGCTGCCCGGTATTTTTAAAAACTGTTGTGTTCAGCAGCAACAAGCCACCTGCTCCCTTTTCTAACCAAGCAGGATGCCCTGAAGAGGTTTCTCTGGGAAGGCTCTGGAGAAAGGTAATCTCCTGGATTAACCAGCACAGTGTTTAACCATCTGTGTGCCACAATATCCTGCCTTAGTCAGCTCAATCACAACAGGCAACTGCTTTCAGCAGCACCAGGTAAGTACAGTTGGTACCACCTCGCTGAAAAGACACAGATTAAACCTGACAGGTTATTTATCAGCCTTAATGTTCTAAATACATCCATGGAAAATTCAACCTTAGAAACACTAATTTTCTTTCCATCTTCCCAGAAGAATCCAATCAAGTTTCATGAAACAGGTGATTAACTTTAGTTTCTGCCAGGTCTGCTGACCCTTTTGGAAGTTGTATTTAACTCATTAAAATGGCAAAGTGTTATTACAGCCAAGAAAAAAATCAATAGTTCTCTGCCAGTGTAGGGAATTAAATACTCACAGAACATCCTAAAGAATGTCTGCACCAAAAAGAGTGACAGGAAATCTAGTGGCCAGAAGCAGGGAAGGAGGAATTAAACTCCATCTGATCTGCTGCAAGATGCTGCAAAGAATTTCCATGGAAGTTGGCACTGAGGGGGATAAATTTTTCCAAGAAAACATGCTGAGCTGTGTGGCAGGATGGAGGGTGGAGGTACTGACACTGCTCACACAGACAGCAGGTGCTTGGCACAACATTGAACCACCACTGTTGGATCTAGGAAGAACTCCCTTGAAATAAAGGGATGGAAGGCAATTCCATGGACAATACCCACAGTATGTCAGTGTCGTTAGACACTGGAAGCAGACTAACAGCAGTACTTCTCATCTCACTCCAGGGCTGAAGCATTGAGTATTTATTCAAGAACAAACCTCTGGAAACTGTAATCCTCAAATATCACTTTTCCCATCTCCTCCTGTGTAAGTCACACAGGCACCGCTGTCCCTTGAATTTCCTTGCTGGAGGAAAGACTGCTTCAGGAAGGAGTTGTGGCTGTTCAGCTCCACTGATCAAAATCAAAAGGGGCACAGGAAACCAAACAATGCTAGCTTTAAAGATACTATTACAGCAGGACACTGGGGCACAGTCTCCAGAATTCTCATTTTCTCAGTGTCTGTATATTCATCAGTTTAAGTTCCTAAAAATAAAATAAAATAATAAAATCACTCCCTGAATGCATGTGGCAATGACAGACCTGTACACAGGTGCTGTTCACAGCATTACAGTGAACTGTCTATCCACAGCATGGGGAATCTGGTTGTAAACAGCTGTTCCAGAAAGTGAAATCCCACTGTAAAGGAGAAAATCCACCTCCTCCTGACACAGTGAATGACATCCTCTAGACAGAGGATAACGGGAGGTCATTAAACTTAATGAATACTCTGTTTGCAAAGGAGTTTGGTTAAAACCAGTGCACAACAGCCTCCCAGTCTTCTAAAATATCACCAGCAACGCAGAGAATAGAGAAATCCCCAAAAGGGAAAATAAGAACCAGAAGGAATGACCGAGACTCCAAGAAGTGCTGGGAGTGCTGGACAGGGGGAGGTTGCTGCTGTCCCAGCTCAGCCCAGCCCTGCACGTGTCTAACACAAACTACCAGGAATGCTGTCAAGCACTCTACAATTACAGTTTTAAGAGCATATTAAAAGATGATTAAAGAGTCCAGCTTGGAAATTATGTTTTGCCAGCTCTTACAAAAATAATGTCTAGTTGATACTTTATTATACGACTTTAGGAAGCACTCGAGTATTTTAGGAAAGATTCGGATTCCACAGAGCATTGCTGCTAAGTGGTAAAATATAATGTTGGTTAAAGCTAAGATTCCAGCTTTTCAAAGATTTCCAGTGCAGAAAATTAACTACAGGTGTTAATCTAAAACTGAGTTATTCTATCTCAAACAGTATTTATTAGTAAAAGTCTAAATAACAACACCGAGCCTGAAAGCACTTCGGTAAATATCGATTTATCACAGAAAGGAAAAAGCACCACTGGCCTCCACATCCTGTCCATCTGTCTCAGAGTCACTTAGAGTTGTCCTCACAATCTGGTATTTTTCAAGAGAGAAAAAAAAAAAATTTGAAGCGGAGAGGAGAGAAGCATACACAAGATTGTGTTACCACAAAAAACATGAGGTGTTTTAGGCTTGGCTTCCTGAAGTAGTAAGAGATTTTTATAGGAAAATTTGAACTTAGTTTCCTCAGCAATAAGTTGCATTTAAAGGAGAAGCTACAAGAAGTAAAAAAATCCAGAACTTACCTGGTATCTATTTTGAGTATTCTAAGGTAAGTGGTAACAACCTTCACACACTTCTAAAACTGATTCTCCTAAAGACAAAACAAAAGCAAATTAGTTGTTCACCAATTCTGAAGTTGAGGGTTCATTGAAAATTATCATCACATTATTGGACAGTAAAAACACACAAGTGTTTTATAAATATTTGTACCACAGTAAGTCCCCATAACGTAAATACTTTTCTTTAGAATTAATCAACTGTGAAAATAAATGACAAATATTTAAAAACACAGATTCAAGGCCTCTGTGGTCTGACCCATAATTTCAGTCTCTTTTCCCCAAACTGTTATCATGGGAAAGATGTGACTCTGAGACACACCTACCCAGTTGCACAGAAACTCTAATAACCATTATCTGTTTTAAGACTTTGGACTTTTTCAATGTAGACCTTTGTGAATATCTGCACTGAGAACACGAGGAGTATGTTTTTCAAGTCTTGGTAATCTGCTGTGCTGTTAGAGAGAGACTGTAAAGCAGCTTAGCTAACACACCAGACCCCAAGCTCCGGCACCGGGGCAGCAGGCACAGCCTGCTCTGGGGAGCAACACCAGCTCCTCTTGCCATGACAAATTTCCATCAAGAAAACAGCAGTGTCACCCAATTCACATTCCCTCATCCTGAAGTAGATCACCCAAAGGAAAAAAACAGTCTCATTTTGGCGTAGAAGGAGGGAGAGAACCTGAGATGACCCAGCAGCACACACTCAGTCTTTCAGTGGTCAAGGCTCCAGATCAGCCATCACATGGAAATAACAGTGCAAAGCGGCAAGAGCAGCCTAGGAAATGCTACAGGGTGCTACGGAAAAAATCAGGGAAAATCACTGCAATGCAACAGATTAAAATACCTTTCTGCTTAAGCAGGTACAGGACACATCTAACCCACGTTACCAGTCATGAAGTCACTTATGCATTAGATGACTGAACAATAAGCCTCGTGAGCGGAACTTCAGAGCAGCTTTTACCTGGCAAGTCATCACTTAATTGTCATACAAACCCCTTTAACAGCTTTCAGGGAACAAGCTCTGAATGCACTTGACAAATAAACTCCCCATTGAATTAATAATTAGGCCTTTCACGAGCTGGAAGGTTCCAGCATGGCAAACAGAGATGTTGGGAATACACCCAGGGAGCTGCTGGCATTGCTGCCCACAGCAGTTGCTTGGTGCCATCTGTTAGAAGCTGCTTGATCCAGCAACACATCCCTAAGTGGGTATGAATGAACCAACCAACAACTCATTAATCAGCTTATTGTTAATGGATCTGCTTAGTTCCTTTGATAAGAACCAGCAAAAAACTTTTCCTGAGTAATGAAAGGCAGTGAGTTAAACTTCCCCACTCAGAGCCTGTGCAATACTAGAGGGTGGACTAACTCCCCAAGGAAAAATGTCCTATTTTCTGAAGCTATAGAAGCTCCCAGGTTCTCTGCCCACAGCTTTCTGCATTAAAAAGTAATCCCCAACAAGAACATTCTTTAAGCATTTCTAGAAAGCTGCAGATAGTTAATGGTGTTGGCAACCAGAATTATGGCTTCCTATCTAGATGAAGACCACCTTTAATTGTACCACTGATTCTGTTTCAGACAGCAACCCCAGATCCAGGTATGTTGACAGTCAAACTATGTTCAATGTATGGAAATAATATGAGTAGAACAGGAGAAAAAAAGCAAAGTCCAAACATACTTTGGAGACAAAAGTACTTTGAAAAAATGAGCTATCCTGCTAAAGTCAGAATTGGGCATATAATGATGTAAATATCATACAACGATGTGTGGATAGAAGGTTCAAATACAAGATTCTGGCCCAGGCCTCATCAAAACTCCATCAGCAGAAAAGTCTGTATTTTTTACAGCACATATATCTATAATAACCAGCCATGTAGAGACTCAAAATATACAGAGAAGTGTTGTCTTAATCTGGATGCAAGCAGCAACATTTCCTTCGGTCTCACAGCTATGCCAATACCAAGTTTCATTAAGAGCAGGCAGCCCGATTTACAGCTGAAAATAACCAAACAAGACAAAAATAAATTCCCAAGGAAACTACTTCTTGTAAAAATCAAAGTATATGAGAAACCCATGCCAGGTATTTCGCATCTTCCCTTCCCCAGTGCATCCTCCCTGCCAGCACTGAGCCAGCCCAGCACCTCCCAGGGGTTCGCTCCCTCAGCTTCCGTTGCAACTGGCAATTCCAATTTAGTGACTCAGGAATGTTTTGATCTCCCCCATCCAATCTCATTATTCAGCAGGCCAGATCCACTGACCCAGAGCTCTACATAATACCCTGCTTGTAATTACTTGTAAATAACCCCCCTCCTTATTACATGATATTCACAATCCAAACAAAAGCAGAGAAAATGAAAGGACAGATGCTGGAAAAGGAACGGGAGCGTTCAAAATCCACATCAGTGCATGACACCCAGTTCAACAACACACACAAGAAAGAAGGAAGTCTTGGGAGGGGAATATATACCAGTTTAGGAATCAGAAAATACAGAAATGAGTATGAAAATGAGAAGAAAAAAGATTAAAGAACGATGAAGATAAAAACAAGCAAAGCTACACAAATGCAAACTGAATGCAGCAACACATCAAAACCGAGGTAAGTTTTGTAACACAAAGGAAGAAATTTGCTTGGGGAGGTTGTGTGTTCTTGCAACCATTTTGCTCATAGCAAAACCAGCTCTTCCAGCCTTATTCCTCCTGCAAATTTGAATCCAATTTATGTACTGTTGTATTTTCCCCATATGCTGGAACCGTAAATATGCTCAGCACCCTTTCCTCCTCTAACCAAGAGACAGATAACTCCCTTTTCCTTCCAGAAATCAGACACGTTCTCAGCTCTACTGGACTAAAAGCATATGTGTTTCTTGAGAAGCCAAACCTCCTCTGCGAGATGCAGGCGAACCCTTTTTACTGAATAGTTCTACTGACAGAATTGTCCTCATCCTGCTCCATACGTTGTTACCAGAAAGGAGGAAGTACCTTCAGGATACATTGCTTCATAATCCATCTCCACCATGCACAGGAGTTGTATCACAGTTAGCAAGTATTTAAAGAAATGATGCTGCAATTAAGGCAAATAAAATAAAGTAAATCAATATACAAAATAGAAACTCCCAATCTTTATTTTCACACCCTTACTTGCTTACAAGACTTGCAAAATTAATCATTGCTGGAAAAACAATGTGAAAAAGCTGAAGGCAAAGCAATCCAGCTATAACAAGTGCCTGCAGAAGACCACTACTATTTTAAAGCACTCTTCTTCTCCCTGTAGCTGTCTTGAAATAAAGATTTTTAACCTATTAATTGGAGCACTAACATTTATTATTTTGTTAAAGCATCCAAGAGTGTGTTTTGGTGCTGCTTATATTTTTTGTATCACAGCACAAAAGCCTTTCAGCTGAATTTTGTTATTCAGTTCGTGACCTTTTGATAAAGATCATGTGAGAGATTTCATATCCATAAAAACATTCTGTTTTAACATATAAGCCCTGATGGAAAGCTGAGTATCTAGGGAATTAATGTAAATGCATACATCTCCTGGAAAAAAAGAACTTTACTGTGTCCAAATCCATCCACCTTGGGAACAGAGGACAGGTCTCCTACACTGAAAGACTGTGGCACTAAAAACTTCACTAAATTCTCTTGAGTTCTTCTAAAAAACCAGAAACATAGAGCTTTTAAATAATTGAAATCTGGAACAATAGCATTTTTCTGCTAAATTCAAGCCTGAACTCACGTAACATCCACCACAGATGACTGCAAGAGAGGTTACACTGAAACTTGTGACAAACTTAACTACAGTGACACAGTGTTGTTTCTCTAATGAGCTTAGCAGATTAAAATGTAACCATTTAAGTCTGATTGACCAACCTGTTATAAAGACTTGTGACCTTGTACCCTACACAAGAGTAAGATTCAAACCTACTAAAGAAGGTTTTCCATATTAGGGGAGAAAACATGAAGTACTGGATTTGCATTTTCTATCCTCTCTCCTCAATTAAAATAATTACTCTCAAAACCTGGGGGTGGGGGGTTAGTGGATTCCCTACTTAGGATTTCATTGCTTCTATTTAATCCTTCAGCAATATTAAATTATTGTTTATGACATCACAGTACTTTATGTGCAAAGTGCAACCATCACAAACTGCATATGGTTATAAAAAAATAGCCATAAGCATACATCTACTTACTCAATTAAAAATCTCTGAAAGATCAGCAGCTCTGTTTGCTTTGTTCATTATTACTCTTAACTTTTCTTCCCTATAAATAGTTTTTGAATCACTGTGACTACTCACTGCAAGTTCACTAGAACAAATCAGCCAACCCACAACATTCCCTGCTGTGGGTGGAGCGATGCTGATGCCACTTCTGGAGAAAAAATATCTTAAACTTCTTCAAAGGCACAAAGCCCCATTTCTGCTAAGTGGGTTGTATAAACTACATCAATAAAAAAACCTCATACTGCTAATGATTATATCAATATAGTCTAACCTTTAAAATATAAAAGAACTCTTGGAACAAATGGGTCTACTCACATAAAAATGAGATTTATGCTATTATGTCACACCTGTAGGTAAGACTACTAAATGCTTTTAAATAGGAATAAAAGAAAAAAAGAAGTCTATTGTCTCATGTAAGAAAAGGTTGAGAAAATCACAACAGTTGTCAAAACACGAACCGCTTGACAGACTGTTACAAAAAGAGAATTTAAGGAGACAACGTTGATCCAAGCAGCCCCTTTTTACAGCACAGGAGGCTTTTGCCTGGTCAAAAAGAAGGAACAAAGTGAGGTTATGAAGTACAGCAAAAAAAGCCAAATAAGCAGTCTGAGACACAAAAGGAACAGACAGGAACACATCTTCCAAATTACAAGTTGCTTGGCAAAGGGTAAGAAAAAGATTCATCCGAAATTAACTTGGAATGGCAGGGGAAGGTGGCTCCTCTCTGTGCTCACAGACAGCAGCAGGAGATGGAGGGGAAAAAAGTTCTTTCCTATTTTCTTTTTCTATCAATTGTGAGGCAGATGAAGAGGTAAATGAGGGTTTCCCTCCCCACACATAATTTAAATAATTTAGAAGTATGGCCTTACAAACTGCAAAACATACACCAAAATTATTTTACACCTAATTTGGTGTTAGAATTGCTTTGTTGTCAAATAAACACTCTTGGCAGTTTCAATCATGAGCAGTTTTTGTCAAAGACTTTGAAATGAAGACTTTATTTTAATGAGTAAAAAAGCAAAAAGGAAGACCAGTTTATAGCAACAACAAAAGGCAATACACGTATCTTCACCCTAATCTAAAATGATCCATTCTGTTGCTTCCCTTTTGAGAAACTCCACCTATTTTCAGATTATTAATCTCTGTTCTTTAATGGTTGTCTCCCACCAAGCACACAAATCTTCCACTTAAAAAAGTTATGAATAAAAAGGTAAAATAAGCAGAATTGAACATCAGAAGTTATAAAGAATTTATATTTTCTAGAAACAACCACGCAGCCAACTCAGGAACAGAAAAGCCAAAATGCCTTTATATGATTACCAGGAACCCAACATCACTGCCTCTGTCAGAGCCTATTTCACAAGATATTAGGTTTTATTCTAAAAATTAAGCTTATTTATTTAATAATGCAGGCAGAAAGTAAACTTCCCTCCCCCCATTTACCTTTACCTCTTGTATCCAATCAGGTCCTCCAGCCTAAGATGATGCATAATTATTCAAGCAGCACATGTATCCACTCATTTAAGTTCCAAAGGCTTTAGTTCCAGAGATTATTTCTTCTGCAAAGTTAAAAAGTTAAGTATATCTGAAGATCCTCTCTTCTAATTGCTCAACTGGATTTCCCCAGTTTTTGTGGAGGAGGTGGGGAGGAGACTATTTCAGTATTTCACTTCCTCACAGAAACTGAGCAACTGGTGTTGTAAAAGATATTTTAGACTTGAAAAAACAACCAAAAGCCCAAATAAAAACAAAACCAACAAAACATCACCAGGAATAAGGGGTGCTCTGATTAGAAATGGGGCACAGGCTGTAGATAAAATCCCTCTGACCACAGTGAAGGGTGAGCACAAACCCAAACAAACCAATAACCCAGAGACTATCTCCAGGATATAGAGATATATAGATACAGATGTATATGTCATGGAAGACATTCTTCACTTCATGCCACAGATTCCTCCCCTCTGGATGGTGTCAGGTGTTACAGAAAATGGTTTAAAAGCCACGATGAGATGAGTTTCATACCTGCCCCATTCAAATCCCCAGCACATGGACATTCAGAAGCATGAAAGGAGTTAAAAGTACAGAATTCCACGATAAAATCTGAACTGACCAGCACACCTTGTATTACTCAAATCTTTTACTTGTTGTTTTGGCACAAAAATACAACCAAGTTCCTTTTTGAAGGCTGGGTGATGCCAGAGGTGATGCCTTCACTGCAAATATTTCTGTTTCTTCTCAGGTGAATTAAACCAGAGCCCATGTCCAGGGGCAAACACACAGTAAATCACAGGAGAAAGCACCTTGGGGTAGAGAACACATTTATTCCCTAGTGATGCCAAATTCATTGCTATGAATACAATGCTAATGTCCCAATATTCTTATAATATCCCCAGAATGACACCCAGTACACCCCTTGTATGTTGGAGTCAGCACTTTTGGCTACAAATACCCAAACAAATCACAGGGCTGGATTAAAAACAGTTTTAATTTAAACTGGCATTCTCTTGCAGGAGACAAACTCTTTGGTATTTTCTAACCATACAGTGTGGTTTCACCAACAAAAAGATTTATTTTATACTACTCCCCCACAAACCATAACGATATTTATTTCCCCTGTTCTCTCACTCTGCATACGTTTAATCTGCAGACTGCCTGATGAAGGATGTCCTCAGTTCCACCACTCAGTCTAGCAACAGTATTTCATGGCTGCTTAAAAAAGAAAAAAACAAAGCCAGTCCATAATTTAGAAATAATAAGGCAACAAAGAATGCATTTGTCCTACTGATTTTCCCACTAACTCACTGGTGATTTAATAAGAAAAAACACAGCTGGAATTGCAGACCATAGACTTAGTTTGAAAACCTGACACTTCAGGAAAACCCATGCTCAGACTTTAACTGTAACTGAGTGTTCTAACACTGTAATTGGGTAAGAATTAGAACACATATGGATTTTACACACTAGGTTTTCAGACAGGAGTCACATTTCAGAGGGCTTAGAACCATAAGGCAACTATTACAACGGGGCATAATTTAATCACTGCCATTCCCAAGGCCTTTCAGTTTCAGCAGAAAGTATGCAATTTTCACATTTATTCTTTTTTCCACCTAAATAACTGATAATAAAGTCAGAAAACCCAATGTATAATTTTTGTGATTGATGTTTTTATTTCTCCCTCTGATTTTCCTAACACTGGAGCGTGACAGATGTCTCTTTGCTCTGCCTGTACCCCCAGTGTGATGCCATCAGTACAATGTTAAACCAGGGTCATTCCTATCTGTATTCCCCAAACCAAGGGTACGTCCTCCTGGAGATCCTTAACAGGCACAAAATTAGTTGTAAAATAGCACCTTTCCTCTTTTAGGGATTTTATTTAAAAAATAATATTCTATATATCTACACATTTAAACAGCCTCAAAATAGCAAGAAGAGTGAAAGTCATCATAGATCCTTTTTAACAGCAAGAGGGACTCCCTGGCCTTTATATGGAAAACATCAACAAAAAAAGTCACAGAAAGAAATGTGGTTTTAAGACAAGCTGCAGGAAACCAGGGTAAGGAGCTGCGCATCACAGGAGAACCACAGGAGATGCTGGGTTTTCAATGTCCGGGATGTTGCATCCAACATATATTCCATGCCAGGCCCAATAATAAAAGTCATGTTGGCTGCTGGCCCTGTTATCCAAAGCACTCAGGGAAATAGTGAGGCAGGCTTGGGAAATTACCCTGTGCACCTTCCAAGCACCTTCTGATTAACTCTGACTGCCTGGCTTTCCCAAGCCAATTGTGAAGAGCCAGTGCTGTGCCAATTTAGTAGTGCAGCAAGAATGAAGTGAGCAAGTGTGGAAATCAGGAACTTTGTAGGAAAATAAAAAATGAGATATTTATTGAGGAAAATAAATATTTTCACTAGTTACTGTCCAGACAAAAATATCTCTATTGAACATGCATTTTACTCTGTGATAAAAATGGTCTACTCCAAGCAAGAATGTTATTTCCCAGCATTACCATCATGGCCTTCAGAAGAAGGACTGACTGACCAGTGATTTGTCAAATCAAACCCCAAAATGATAAAATAAGTTTTCTAAAGAAAAGAGATGCTTCAGACCGTATTTTTCCTTCACCAGGCAGACTAGAAGAACTCCAAGACACACCTCAGAATCATACATGTGGAGAAAGCAGGGTCCCTGTGTGACAGAGCTCGTTAGGTACCACATGGAAAATATTCCTCAAGTTCTCAAAAAACAGTAACTCAGAATGAACCTGGAACTTAAGTCTATTCACTGCTCTGAACAGTAACTGAATCTGGCTTTTAAATTCAATTAAAACAGGAATATGTCTGGTTATAGCTTCCCAGAAACAGGTCACCTCAGATTTCAGTGGATTTCATGGTCCCTTCCCTTCTCCTCAAGGAACAGCAGGTAAGGAGATGTCAGGAGTGCTGGGAAGAGTGTAGGATCCAGGACCTCCAGTCAAGGTCCCACCAACCACTCCAAACCTCGTCACAGCTCACAGTACCCACCAAGGGCCCCTGCCCAAAATGCCGTGTAGATCAAGTCAGGTGAGGCGTATCAGACGGGTCCCATGTTTCAGACCAAAGCTGTCATCAGTCTGACCTGGAACTGCATGGGGGTAACTCCAATCCCTGGTGGATGTGGACTAGAACAGATCTTAAAAAAAACCAAACCCAGCACTGCTTCAATTCCCTGTCCAGATGAATTCACAGGGATCCCATATGGCCTTTCTGAAAGCACATGAACACTTAATAATTTTATTCCCCTTCCACCTGCTTTTATCGCAATGTCACATGTCTCCCAAAGACAGACTGCCACACTCCAGACTCTGAACAGGATCTTACACATCCCATTTTGTGTGCTCATTCCCCTTCCTGTACTTCTAACCATCAGAAGCAAGAGCATCAGCTTCCATGATGACCTTAGAACTACAGAGTAGAAAAATTAAGACATTCCTTAAAATATTTTTAACAACAATCCCTTAATTGCTTACCCTCAGGAAACTCTGGAAGCAACCTGAAATTATAAATATCTCACTTGATGGGGCCTAGCCTCGGTAGAAGGAATTTCCTGCACCCGGCATATTCAAGATTATGGCAGATATTATCACTAGTAACTGCCCACAACATCTGGAGTTTGGATCCCAAGTCCCCCTCCTCTCTAAAAGCAGCTTGAAACCTAATTATGTGTTTCCAGTAAATGTCCCTAAATCCTCAAGCCATGAGAAGCAGATTCATAAGGAAAATTCTCTGACAACTGACCCAGGCAAAGGCTCACAGAAACGAAACTGCACAGCAACAGAAAAACCTGCTAAGATATAAAACAAGTAATGGCAGATGGAAAGGAAAAGAGTATTTTCATTTGAAGTACAGCCAAAAAATTAAAGACATAAAAGGGGAAATGCAAAGAGAAGACCTCTGTGAGTTTCTGCTTTTTGGAACTGCATAATAGGTCACTGTAATGACATCAGAGAACTCTGGGCTTCTCCTTTCCCCACTGCAAAACATGAGCACTCCAGAGGTTCTGTATATTCACTTTTTTCTACAGATTGTTTTTTAAAAGTCACAAAGGTTCCAGAATCCCTGACACCGAACACAACTTTAGTAAGACCCAGATGACACCAAGGAAGGACTGTGAAGTTCCCTGTGACCAAAGCAGAAGCGGAATGGTGTAAGTGCTCCTAGAGCAAGCTGTTAAAAACAGTTCCTGTAAGATATATAAATAAATATTCTCAGAGGTAAGGAGGAAGCCCAGAAGGCAGGAGGGGAAAACATGAGGTGCTGGCAGATCTCTGGTTTGTGCTTTTCTGTCGCTGGTCTTAGATATTGCCTGTCATTGCAACCACATCCACTGAGCTATTTACTTGCATCATTCATTGGTCAGAAGCCATCACCACAAAAATACCAGTTAACGAACGCAGACTTAAGTCACAAAACAGAAAAAAAAGGTTCCTGAGTGATGCTTTGGTAAGAGGTAACCAAATGCCACTGGGTTTTTTGTTTGCTCAGCCATTCACCCAACAAAGTTTAGATGATGGCACTGAAGTATATTAAAACCAAAAATAAATAAAGAGCCCCGATCTTTCATTGAAAAACTCTATTCTCATTACAAAACCCTTGAGCAGATTATGAAAGAGGAGATGGCAGCTGCTAATTTAACTTGGGCCTAGAGGACTCATTCTGTTTGCCCCCCTGTGCACCACAAACCTTCAATTTTCTCCTTTCAATACTTGCACAAGGAGATGAGAAACTTGTACCCAGAGGAAAAAGGCACTTAAATTTTACTGAATTTGGCCCTACAACACATTGGCACTGAAAACACTTCACCATTAATGAAAGAGGCAGAAAAGGGCTTCAAAAAGGCACATTTCAGTGCAATGCAGATACAAGACACGTGGAATTAGGAGGAATTGCCAGGACACAAGAAATTTGAACATATGCTAAAACAATCTTATATGTTCTCCCAATAAAAAAACAATGTATCACCAATGCATTAAACCCCCACAATTAATGACACTAATTAGAATTAACTATTCTATGCAGAAAAAAATGGTAACCCTTTTTATTGGCTACCATCACTTTATTAAAAACATTTAAGCAATCTTTTGAGGCACTTTTTGGAACACAGGTCTTTCTATCAGTTTGCATGGCCTGAAATAGGAAGCAAAGTGCCTCTGAAAGTAAAACATGCACTTTCCAACAGCTGTACTTTGTATGTTTTTATTGATTAAGACAGTATTTCAAATGAGCTTCTAAGGAAATCCTAAGGTACCACAACATTCAAACTCCTTTCTTTCAAGACTGAAAGCAGCAACCAGCATCACCACAGAGCATCAGTACTTCTTAATTCAAATTACTTCAATTATCAGAGCACCTGGAAAACAACTTCTCCAGGTTAAAAGAAACAGCGCAATGCTTCGCTTTGGTCCTGGGCATCGGTGATGTTCCTCATCCCTCCCTCTGGATTCTGCCATGACCCATCTGTCCCATGGCCCAGGTGACCACACCTGAGACAGGGGACAGGCTCACTGCAGGACTCTGTGCCATCTGCTGAGAAGGTGGGGGTCACCTCACACAACCCCAGCGATCGCCAAGCCGCACACTCCCGCTCCTGGAAAACGTCTTTTCCTCAGGCCAGTGGAGAGTGACAGAAGATCCTCATCTTCCCAGGCAGAGGCAAAGCCAAACAAAGAGGACTTGCAGAACTCGAGAGCAAACTGTGAGGGAATTCAGTTAATATATTAAAACTGCCTTAAATCAAGCCCCCTGTTTGTGGTCTGACAGGAGAGCAGTGAAGTTGCCAGCAGATGCCAGTTTGCATGCTCTGGGGAGGTACTGGAATGCTCAGTCGGGGTATAAGCTCCGCAGAAAAGTTCTGGCAACCCATTCCCAAACATACTGAAAAATATTTTGATCTAGTTACTAATATTAACAATACTTAAAAAAACATTAAAAACTGGCAAGCTGATAAAAGAGGGAAATATGGCAAATATCAGAGGCCAGTTATAGTGCTGTTGTTCTAAGTCAAGTCGTTCAATGGACAGACAAGATTTGCTGAAGGCCCTTCCAGCCTTCAGTTGTGCCTACTTTCCCAGAGAGGATATGCTGGCAACTGAGTTCATAAATTCAAAAAACAGAGTCAGAACACCAACTTTGATATTTAACCTAAAACATGGTTTCTTAAGTAATCCAGTTAGGCTTCCATTCATATTCCCTATCACACTGTTTAACACAGACAAAAACCCTTCTTGAAGCTCACCATGAGAGGAACTACAATCAGTAACAGCATCAGTGCTGACAACCACCACCTGCCAAACAGAGAACCTGTGAGCTGAGTCTCAACATCAACATTCGTGCTGTCAGGAGCATGGAATCCCAGACTGGTTTAGGTTGGAAGGGACCTTGCAGATCATTTAGTTCCAGCCCCCTGCCATGGGCAGGGACACCTTCCACGAGACCAGGCTGCTCCAGTCCAGTCTGGCCATGAACAAACACTTCAGGGACGGAGCAGCCACAGCTTGTCTGGGCAACCTGTGCCAAGGCCTCACCATCCTCACAGGGAAGAATTCTTCCCTAGTATCCAATCTAACCCTGTCCTCTGTCAGTGAAGCTGTTCCCCCTCGTCCTGTCACTCCAGGCCCTGGAAGGTGCTCTAAGGTCTCCCTGGAGCCTTCTCTTCTCCAGGCTGTACAACCCAAATTCTCTCAGCCTGTCTCCATAGCAGAGCTGTTCCAGCCCTTGGAGCATCTTCATGCCTTCCTCTGGACTCGCTCCAGCATGGAAGTTCTTAAGTCATACTCTGGTACTGCTCCATGTTTTCCAAAGTATGACAATCCAAACTGCCTTGCTGACTCTGTGGATGCCTTCAAGCAGCACGGTGAGAACGGTGCGAGAAGCTTGTCCATACCACAGCTGCATTCCAACCCCTGTTCCGATCCTTCACTGCAAAACAAGCCTCTGGCAGGCTCCAACCATCCTGGACAACTTCCTCGGTGCAGCCAGGTCGGTGATGGTGCCACCTCAGCCACAAACCACATCAACTGCCTGCAACCCATTGCAAACCAGGACACACTACCAATGGAGCGAGAGGTGGATCGCTGGGTGCTTGGGAAAGACTGAAACAGTGTTTATACTTCCTGGGAATAATCAACATGGACTATGGCCTACACCAGGAGACAAAACATGCTACAAAACATTACTTTTTGCAGGCACTCACTGATAAAAGATGGTTAAATATAGCAGCCACCCTGTGAAGGAGGGGAATCTTCCACTTGAGCCTCCAGCCTGCAATTTATCAATGCAACACATCCAAAATTTAGGAGGAACACGACCATGTTGCAGCATCTCCCCTTTTATTTAAATGCTGCGGACAATCCCTAAGATGAAATAAATGAGGGAGGGAAAGAAGTATCTATTTATGCTTCCAAAAAGCTGTTTGGCTGAAAATCCCATCTCCAAACCCCGAGTTCTCCACAAAGCAGATTCTGCACTGCCAGCAACATGACAAATTTCTCCAAAGCCCTTAGAGCATGGCAAGAAAACCACAGGAAGCTGCTCAATAAAAATAAACTTCTTTTCATCTTACACTCTATATATTAATGTCAATTTCTCTTCCACTCCAGCTTTTGCTTCCCTTCTCTTCTCCCTCCCAGGGCATAGCATACTTGATTTATTAGAGCTAATTCATTAAAGCAAATGAATTTGGCATCTATTTCTCAGGATCCCTTAGTCAGATTAGGATTATATCACATTCTGTCAAAAGCAAACAAAAATGCAAACACTGATCCAAAGCAACTTGAAGCCAACAGATGCCTGAGAACCTGAAAACGCCTCTAATGAAATTGCAGTCAAAAGAATAAATTCCACTTCAAGGAGGCTGCTACAATTCAAGAATTTAAATAGGTCCAATCCTGACGCATTTCCAAAGGAAATCCTTGCAGCTCTGCATACTTTGGAGAGCCTCATTTACCCAGAGAAATGGGTGAACCACCACTGCTCAGCCACTGGGTGACTGCGGCCTGCAAGTTTTTGCTTCAAAAACAGGAAACTAACACAGTATTTAAGCATACACACGGCATTTCCCTTCCCTGACAATAAACTGGCACGAGGCAGACATCAGCAGGGAGAATTAGATTATTTCACACCCGTCTGAGATGATGTACCAAATTTATGCCCTTTTTTTTCTTTTTAAGCTTTACTGCAGCACAGACAGCTCAACAGCAACGTCTCACAGTGCACGAAAATAAACACCCCAATAAAAACAAACCTAGAAAAGATAAAACTCTTTGGCTTTCCCTCTTACGTCACACAGGATGGCCTTCACCTTGTTCCCCAAAGAGCACCGGCTCCAGCAGTGCCCACACTCCACTAATAAACTCAAGGCTTTGTGTCACTGGTGTGGAACAGTCAGATATTGATACAGCACAAAAGCAGGAGCGAGGCGCTATCAGGGAATCCGCTGTCTCCGTTCGGTCCAGTTGCATTCCGTATCTCCAGAATTACCTGACTGGAATTCTTAATTCGAGAGCCAGAAGTCACTGCACGAATAAACAGAAATATGCTGCCTTTGCAAGTTTCACCTTATAAAGGCTGGATTTGCTTCCCGCTGCTGGTACGTCATTCATTAAGCACCTCATCAGCCGAGCGGCTACTAATTATTTCGTTAAAAATTAAGCAGGATAATGTAAGGAAAGGGAAGGGAAAATCACCCCGGCTTCTGGAGCGAGCCAGGGTGATTCACGGCTCCCACACACACAGATGACTTTCATTTGGAATTCACCTTCCCAGGCCTTTTGTTCGCGGTTTTTCCCCCCTGCTCCGAGGAGTGGAGGTGGGGGGGGAGGGCGCGGGCCCCGCACCGCCACCGGGGACCAGGGCGGGGGTTTCCCGGGGCGGGGATGCTCTGCGGGCGATGCCCCCGGGCAGGGAAATACCGGCGGGCAG
>VZTE01004705.1:601909-643318 GCA_013397775.1 Eulacestoma nigropectus
GGGCGGGGCAAGGGAGGGGGGGGAAAAGCGGAACGGAGCGCTGCAAAAATGGAGCTTCCCTGACCGGGAATCGAACCCGGGCCGCGGCGGTGAGAGCGCCGAATCCTAACCACTAGACCACCAGGGAGCGATGCGAAGGGCCTTTGCTCGCGGCACTTGACTCACTACCTCCGCTCCGACCAGTGACAGCGACACCGAGACTGAGGTTGCGGTGGGACCGGGGGCTGTGGCACAAGGGGCGGGGGCTGCCATCCATCACGGGAGCCGGTGACTGTGGCACAGAGACCGGGATCTGCAGTGGGGTTGGCGGCTGCGGCACAAGGATCAGTGGGGCCGGGGGCTGCAGCTCCCCCACAGGCGCTGGTGACCGCGGCACAGAGAGCACTGGGTCCGGGGGCTGTGCCACGGGGATCTGCGGGCCTGGGGGCAGAGGTACAGGGGCTGCAGTCAGGCCGGGACAGTGGAGGAGCCGGAGGCTGGGGCTGCAGCAGCACACGGAGCACCCGCAGCACATCACCCGTGTGCTGCAGGCCTGGGGATGCTCTGCCTTTAGGATGCTGTCCAGGCACTCAGCCCGCTGCCCGCACACCGACCCCCAGTTCTAAGCGTGCTTTGGGCAGCACCTTCACCCCCGCCCCTGTTCCG
The DNA here is from genome assembly GCA_013397775.1 of Eulacestoma nigropectus. NCBI lineage: Eukaryota > Metazoa > Chordata > Aves > Passeriformes > Eulacestoma > Eulacestoma nigropectus. Next base: position 602,555 of record VZTE01004705.1, read on the forward strand.
AGAATCTCATCCTGCCACCCCACCCACGCGGCCCCACACCGGCCTTTGGAGTCCCCAGCACCTCAGTGCAGAGCCGGTTCCCTTTAATGAAAAGGAGTGCTTACAATTAGAGCAAAAGAGGGGGTTTTAAGCTCTTGAGTCTGTTTTTCCCAGTTGCTCAAGTTTCCTGGCACTCCTCGCTGTTCCCTGGGAAACCTGGCTATTTCCAAGTGTTGGGTAAAAGCACAACTTCCACCCATCCAGTGCATCCTGGAGCAGGTGTCCCTGGAGTAGTGACTGCAGTGTCAGTGCAGGGACACCCACTCCAGTTATCCCTCCCATCGTTCAGGCATGGCCCTGCTGGCGTGTGGCTTCTCCGGGAGGCTCTAATGGCCTTTCCCGTCTGCTGCCTCTGACTCACGTTTTAAAGAGTTGAATGATGACAGATCCTATTTACCAACAGAGTCATCACCATGAATCACACACCCACACACTCTCCTTGCTCCAGCTCCATCCCCAGCCCCGCTCCTGCACCTTTCCCCCTCTGAAACACCAGCTACTTGTGGGTCTCCCCAGGACTGACCTTGGATCTTGCACAGAGTCTGCACCCAAGAAAAGATGCTGAGCCCACCCCAGCACCCACAGGGGTGCAGCACGTGGGCCCAGGCTGGCAGCTCGGGGCCAGCGCTTGGCTCTGGACACTGCCCACTCAGCCAGGGTGAGCACAGGGTCCCACTGCTGGAGTGGTTGTACAACCCCTCTCAGAGCATAAATGTCAAATTCCTTAAGAAACACTTGCCGTGGTTTTGACTGAGGGTTGGGACATGGTGCCAGCAGGGAAAAGTGGCTCCTTCCTGCTTTTTGCAGTTAGTTACCTTTCGATTCTGCTGTTTATCTGCTTTGTGGGATGGAGTGATTTGCCTTCTCCTCACCACATCCCGGGTGCTCCCAGCAGCGTCTCTCCTCCAGGATCAGGTCTCATACCAACCCCTCTTGTCCTTAGCCCCACTTGCAGAGATGTAGTTTTACCTAATGAAGTGATGTAGGAAAAATAACCCCAACCTCCAAAAGAAACACCCAAACCCCACAAAACCAAACCCAAACCCTCACCACCAAGCAGATGCCTCAAGCTTAGCCGGGCATCCTTCCTCTGAAAACAGCACACTGAGGATCTCTGCTGGCCTCTCCACAACCTAGTTGCCTGCTCTGCACTGCCCTTTGGAACTTGGAGACAGCAGCTCCCAGCTCCAGCCATCCACCCACGGCTCCCCCCATGCCTTGCTGTTTGACTGCCAGAGCTTCCATGGAGGCGACTGATTCCCTGAGGTATCACGCTGTCACGCCACGCCAGCACCACAGCTGCAGCTTTTCCACATTAGAAGTTTCTCCAGCCTCAGCTCCCACTGCCAAGGTTACTGCCAGGACTGCAGTCCCACGCTCCCAGCTCAGGAAAACAGCGTGAGGAAGTTTGGAGTTCACCTGCGGCACCAGCGATGGAGTTTGCAGCTCCCCAGCCCAGAGCACAGGCACAGCTTGGGAACCAGCTTGGGAACTGTGTCCAGCATCTTGGAAAAGAAACATCAGACTGTAAATATTATTTAGTACATTCCTTCATGAGAGAGCATCCAGAGAGCCAGCAGACAAGAAGCCACAGGGATAGGATGGAATATTTCAGTTGCTCCTTGCCTCAGGCTGCTGCAGGCAGTTCATATTTACCTGACGAGTTTATAACATGCACCCAAGAGAGGATTTCAGTGCTGTTAGAACAAGACAAAGACATTCACCCCATTTTCTCCCAAAGGAATCCTTTATTGACAAGTTTCCTCAGTCTTTATCTTAAAGAGAAACAGTTCCATACCCAAGCTCCTGCAGTCCCCATTTCACTGGCTCTGTTGCTCACAGGGAGGCCAGTTCCAGTCAAATGAGGAGTGCCCGTGAACGACACTCTACACTCCACCTACGGCCTAGTACATCTGCCCACTAACATCTCATTCCACATCCCCAGGTCTGCAGAGGGAGGGGAGCAGGGGTGGGGGAAATGGAGATTAATCAAATCAGTGTCAAAACTTGCTTCTCTAAAGGTTCAGAGGCAGTTCAGTCCCTCCGGGGTGATAAACCACTAAAACTACCCAGATATGTACATAAGTTTAAAGACCTGAGTAAGTCCCATTTCGCCTCTAAGGCACAGAATTGCTCACTCTAGGTATTTCTACATGGAGGCACCTTGCCTAGAATAAGATCAGGCCTCTAGGAGAAAACTTGGAATTTGTCAGCTCCTGAGCAATGAAGTTGGACATCAAAAGAGCAAAACATCTAGTCCCTGGAAGGACTGGGTGAGCTCCATGACTCTCTGCCAGTTTTGTAAAACAGAATTAGAGCTGGGGCTTTCAACTGAGAAACCCATCCAGTCACAGCCAGATGTACCAGCTGGAGGAGCCCTCGGAGAGCAGAGCAGAGTCCCTCCAATGGTATCCATATTCCAGCCTTCAGAAATTCCTCCTCCAAGAACGAAGGGATAAGCTGAGAAGGGAGAAGCAAGTTTCATACACTCGGGAAACAGAGTGCACCACTGAATTTAACACAAGAACTGGCTTTATAAACATGCTGCTATGACTGCATGATGCAAAACTCCAGTGCTCAACAACCAGCTTTAGAACCCTTGCAGTCTTCTCTACAGAAAATAAATCATAAACAAGTAAAGCGTAAGTGATGTAAGGCTTGCAATTCAGCTTCAGAGTCCAAGGGAGCATTGCCCTAATATGATGCCAAAGCTTTTTTTGTTTGTTTGTTTTTAAGCTTTATTTCTTTCAAGTTCATTGCATTTAAAAATAAAGATTCTTAAGTTTTGTTAAAGCTAGAGCATTAGTGTAACAACGAGGCAGCTGCTAAGTGAAGTTTACCTTTTAGGAGCCCAGAAAAAACCCCAACTGTTTACCCCATTTACCTGACAGCTCCAATGAGAGCCAGAGAAAACAGTAACAGGAGAAGCCTGGGAGCTCCCAGAGCAGCCCACAGAGAGAACAGAGCCAGAAGCTGAAGCTAAGGTGCCCATGCACTTGGCTTCTCCAGTTACTGCCCTCCTCATGCTGCTCAGGGCCATGTATCTGCTCCAAGCTCTGTCAGACAAGGGAAAACTGTTTTCATCTACAGCAGTGGCATTTCTGAGCTACTTTAAGGAAACTCCAGCTTACACGCTCTCCCAAAAGGACAGCAGTGATACATTTAATCTACAAACTTTAGTGTAAAATATTATTTGTGTACAAAACTTTGCATTCTCTTTATTTGACTTGGATCCAGCAGCAGTGTCTATGAATGAAGGATGGATCTCTCCTGACTGGCTCTCAGCCCCTTCTTGGATTCGCATGTTGTTGCTGTGGTGGAGGTTTGGGAGGGAGGGGGCTCTTCCAGTTGTGCACAGCCGTGCAAAGCCACATCCAGGTCTAGAAGGGAGCGTTGTCTTGTGGAGGCTTGTCCCCAGCTCCGGAGGGGGAGTGGAGGCCGTCAGTGCTGTTTTCCCTGCTGCCCACTACTCGGGACTGGAAGGAGAGAAGATAGTGAGGACAACAAGAAAACAGCACTGGGAATACCAAGTCAATTCCCCCTTGTCAAGGTCACCTACTGTAGCCAAGACTTCACATATCTGAGAGGCCATTTGCCCGAATACTAGTCTACAAGAAAAACATTGCAGAAATTAAAGTTTCTGCACAAGGCTTCACACGCTGTGTTTACAAGACAAAGCAGACTGTTACCTTTATGGTCCCAACTCTATCTTCAAAGGACTTGAAGGTTGCAGAATTCCTTGAAGAAAGAAGAGGGGAGAAAAAAAACAACAAATCAAGACAAGTTAGTTCTTAACCATATCAAATGGCACAGTGTGACTGGGCTCTGTGGCAATTCCCCTGCAGTGACACCATCACCCAGAACACTTCCAGCTCCTCACAGCCTTTGGCACAAATCTCTCAGGCACACCAGGCAAGAACACCACATACAAACTCTGAAGGAAAACATTTATATCACGTGCAGTCCACTCAATTGCTCAAGCTAAAATGTTGAGGGAAACAAGTCCTAGCTCACTGGGGAATCAAGGCATAGTAACTAGAGAAGAAAGCAGCTCTTAGCTTTAAAAAACTTCCAACTAAAAACATTTTGTTTTAAATAGTGGAAAGGGAAAGCTGAGAAAGGTTTAAAACAAAGGCTTCAGTTTCCTGTATCACATCCCATGGGGAGGAAGGGGAAGGGCCATGCACCTGAACCTATCAGCAGTTTTATTTCTACAGGGGTGATCATGTGCATCAGGAAATGTTCATGAAAATCACAATGTAATAAATTAATCAGAGCATTTCATATTTCTAGCAAAGAAAACCAGGTCAGTTGTTTGACAACCCAACAAGCTGCTTTGCTGGCGAAGGATTTCAGGGAGTGCTCGGTACTGAGCTGCCAGACCAGGCAATTACTCAGAGAGCTGCTCCCCCGGGCCAGGCTGCAGGAGCGCTGGGAGATGACTCGCCTCATCTCAGTTTATTTTTGTTCCAAGGAATTGCTTTAGATTTGCAGCCATAAAACAACCTCCGCTGATCTGGAAAGAGGATGAACAGAGTTCTGTGGGTCTTGTCCAGCCCTGGCAGCCATTTCTCCTGCAAGGAGATCACCATCTAAGGCACCGTGAGGGAAGGCTGAGGAAAGGGTTCCCGTTAGGATTCACCTCGGTATCAGCAATGGCTGTGCTGTACATTGTGACAGAACTGTAATCCTGCCCTTCAGCAACCTCTGAAAGCTGCAAGCTTCAACCAGACTTTGGTACAGGTGCAACACTGCACTTAGTACAAGAAAAGACAGGTGCTAATGACCTTAAGAGATACTAAAAAACCCTTTAAATAGTCAAACTGCAGGCTGTGGTTAACCCATGCTCGGAGAGGGGCCTGCTCGAGAAAGGATCCAGTTGTACAAGTCAGAACAAACCCCCCAGCAGTGATGGAGGCAGCTGTCCTCCCCCCAGCCCCACTCAGGAGACACAGGCATGTGCTACATTACCTCATGGCTGGCATACTTATCGAGTGGCGGATGGAGTAGCCGCTGCTCGGAAGCATTCGGGACAAGGAGGAAAAAGTTAATGACAATTTGACACCCTGCAAAAGCAGCCTAACCCCGGGTCTGAAGCACTAACTGTCTACACACAGGCTGCTGTGGACAACCCAAGTGGTAGGAGCCAGCCCTCTCTCCCCTTATTTAACAGCTGCAGCCCAGAATTTAGTTTTCCAGACACAGGACAGCCAGTATTTAACTGCAACTGTGATACAAAAGTCAATCCCAGGACATTGGTTTTGTGGTGGATTTCCCAATCTGTGTCAAAAGTTTAGGCAAGGCTTAAATAACCAGCTTCCCCTTTAAAGTCTGCAAGGGCCTGGCACAGAAACAAATGCTCTTTTAGAGCCTTCAAGAGTATCTTACCTAAGGGAATGTGAGATGGAGTGAGCCCTGGGAGAGGCCACGGGCAGCAGAGGGAAAAAGGAAGGAATGGTCAGAAATTTGCACAGAGCTAAATGCCAAACATAGGGACACGGTCACTGAATCATGGGACAGCAAAGTCAACTACCCAGGAGGAAGCCTCTCAAAATAAATCACAGGAGCAAGCAAAAGAAATGCTTTTCATTAACTCCAGACAAGCTAAGATGTTTCTCAAAGAGCAATAACAGCACCTACATCAACTTAGAACCCAGCGGGGGAGGGGAAGGAGTAAATGTGCAACAGCAAACCAAAACATTTTACCTACCCCCATCCATTGCTTTCACATCATTTTTTTAAGCATCTTTTTCTAAACTGAAGGTTTTACCAAGCACCAGCTATATTGGTAGAGATACCTCCTTCCCCCATTTCCCCCTGTGGTCTCTCATACAAAGACAGCATTGCTCAGACTTCTGGAGAGGACTTGTGTAAGGGCAACCTGCAATGGATACCTGCATGTTACCTTGCCAAGCCTGCAAATCTCAAAGTTACAGCTCAAAGAACAAATGCATTGCAGGCTAATAAAGATAAGATTAAAGGTATCATGTTTACCCCGTAACTTGGTTGCCCATTTTTAGGTTGGAATTTTGCAATACAGTAGCACCTCAGCAGTCTGAAACAACAGAATTAGGTTTCCTACTTGTATGAGGAAGATTATCAGGATGCTCTAAAGGAGCTTCTCCTGCCAGAGCAGTGTTTTATTCCACTTAAATATAATTTTTGTCTCTGCAGCAGGATGCAGTCAGTGCAAGCTGGATGTGAAGTATTTGGCAACGAGTACAAGGGCTTTTCCTGACAGCCAGAGCGAAGACGTTGGGCTCTGTGGTTTCATTTCCCCATATATCCAAGTCAGCTCTTTGGCAGGGCAGATTCCTTGAAATGCTGCCTTTGCATGTGAAATAAATTAACTTTCTACTTACTCTTGCTTAAAGGAGAACAACACAGATAACACATCCATGCACCATGCTGCTCCATACAGAATACCACAAGCACTGGTTCCTTGTTCAGTATCTTGGCCTGGACCTAGCAGTCACCCTTTTCCTCCTTCCATAAGGACTGAAAGTTTACATAAATTCCGGAATCTGCAGGCACTTTGGGTTCAGGCTAACATTTCATAATGAATTTGCTCGTAGCATTATGTACAGCAGCAAACTTCATCAGACACCGTGAAGTGCACAGGTGGACACAAACCCACGAAGCAACAAAAAGAACACATTTCCAATTTTGCAGTTTACTGGGATCAGTAAAATGCAGGAACAGAATGTCTAAAAGCCAATTTACTTTTTAACTGTAGGTGGAGATAACAGAGACATCTGAACAGGCCAAGATTTGAAAAAATCCCACCCACTAAGGTACATTTTCTCCCCTCAGAGCAATCAAGTAGAGCGTTAATGCAGCGAGCACACGGTTACAGCATTAACTTCTCAAGGTTAAAATCCACACACCAAAAATTATTTTGACCAGAATACAGCAAGTCTAAAGATTTAACATGTTACTTGTATTTAAAAGCAATTTGGTCCAAGCATTTTTAATGGAATTAGGCCCACGCCCTCGGTGTGTCAGAGGCTCTGTCCCATTCTTCAGGCTTTCCTTGCATTTATCAACCGGTAAAGGCTGACTAAACAAGGAAATCCCCTCTGTTATCTCAACACTTCCAGTGCTGGAAAATAAACTCGCTTTACAAGTGAATTTGTAGTGTAAGAAAGAAAAATAACAGAGTACAGTAATGGAGGTCAGTGTAGGCTACAAGGCCTGGAACAGAGATTCTCTGGGAACAGAGATCATCCCACTCGTTCAGAGCAGTGATCACAGCAATACAACAGACTTCACTCCCCGTCAGCTCTGATCACGTATCAGAACACCAGAGTTCACCTGGCAAGGGTGAAAAGTGGGACAGTTCCTGCAAAACCTTATGCTCAGAGTTAAACCTTCTTCAGAATCAGAAACAGGAAGACTTGGATGCAGCACAGGAGGTAGAAGTCTGTTTATATATGCAGAGAAAAACTGAAAGTCTTAAAAAAAAATCATTACTGTGTTCCCCCGCAGGGCCACATACACAAATCCTGCTGAAATAACTTTGGCAGGGATTCCCAAGTGGTAAGACAGAAGCTGCCTCTATTTCATAACATCTCACCCAAGGTATTAGCTATAAAAAGGAATGCAGATGTTGAGGCTGAGCAAAACCATTGCTGCAAAGGCCTGGCTCGGGCCTGGGCCAGCTGATTACATGGCCAGTTGTCACAGTGACTGTGCCAGGCCAGCTCTGCCACCAGGAGAGCACCCCAGTATCCCCTCCCTCCATCACCTGCTCCTGGGATGGCACAAACATTTCAGCAGCTGCATGACCTGCATTCTCCCAACTAAAAAACAACAGGCAGGACCAAGCCTGTCAAAACAGCTTCTGCCAGTGGCAACCCTGGTTCAGGAGTTCCCCCTGTGGTCCCAAAAAAAGCACAGTTCCCATTCCTTTGCTGCAACAGCCTGGCCAGACTGCAGAAACCAGGCCCCAAATTCACTTATCAGTTTGGCAAAATGTGTTCCCAGCACATCTCGTGCCAGTATCTGTAATCTGCTGTGATTACATGAAAGTCTCTATTTCCAGCAGACTAGGGAGTTTCCAGGAAAGAAAAGTTACAACTTGAATGCTGGAAAGGGTAGGAAGCCAGCTAGTCCTCTGCCAAATTCAGAGATGTGAGCTACTGAAAACACCAAAAAATACCCCCCAGGAACACAGTAACTAACTCACCGAGGACAGAACCAGAATAAATCAGTACTATGTGATCAGAGGCCAACAAGTTCTTACCACTCGGATACTCCCAGCCACAATGGAATAGGAAATTCCCTACAAAGAATGACAGCTACCCATTCAATCCAAGGTCTGAGACAGCACGTTAAATACAAGCTCTAAAAATCCTTCCTTAGTAACCCAGACTGTACATCCAGAATCAGCTCTCAATTCCAAGAAAAACATGGTCAAGGGATTCTGCATGAAAAATGTGGATGTTACCATTAGTGGGGAAGAAATCTTTAGCTTAAAGTTTTGAGGAGCAGGTAAATCACCAATTCTAACCTTGAGCTTTGTACAGCTGAGAAACTCACAGAGCAAGAACCTCAGCTAGGAGAACCTGTCCCTCTTGACAGTTTGCAGAGGTTTATATTTGCAATTATTTCAGTGGCCATCTACTTAAGGGAATGGAGATAACCCCAACCACAGAACAAATTTTTAATGTTGTCATAATCTTCTGATCAATTGATATTTTCCAACCAACATGACATAACTGTGCCTGGAAGACATGCTGCCCTTCTCCCCGGAATGTCAACACCCGGGCTTGAAACCACATGGAATGCAGCAAACAGACTTTGCCCTTTCTGTTTTTAATCATAACAGAGCACAGGAGGGATGACCCCTCTCTAATCCAAAGCAGTTACACTAAGAAAACACACCTCCATAATCCAGCAAGGAATGGAAAAGGGAAATTTTAATTCTAGTTTCTTACATATGACATAAAAGATGCAGTGAATCCATATAACAGTAAAAGGGAGAAGGCTGCTAAAAATGTTTGGTCAGTTCTCCTAAACCAAACCAAGTTTAAATGCCTTAGAACAGGCTTATCCCCTCAGTAAGTCTTCAGTAAGTGTTTAATCTGTCCTAAACTACAATGCACAGGGCCACTCAGAAGGTGGCAGTCCATCAACAGCAACATGCTGCAGAAAAATGGAAAAAAGCCTAGTTATTGTCTAAAGTCCCATTCCTGTTTGAAACCAAGATCAAAGCTCCGGAGTGCAAACCAGAAATCTTACCTCATGTCACCAAGCTTCCTGCTGATAACAGAACCTACATTGGAAAGGGCTGCTGAAGTCTTCTGTCCCGCCTGGGAAAGGGTTTCCTGGGTCTTCTTATAACTACATGGACAAAAAAATCATAAATTGAACTAACAGGTTGGATCCAAAAGTGTCCCCCCCATTTTGAAAAAGGACCCCATATTAAAGGAAAGAAGCTGAGTTAGTGAGCCGCACTGACTTCACTGAAAGAGCCACTTCCAGATTTACATATATTCAAATACCTGAAGTTTTACAAAAGCAGCAATTGTAGGATTAACCTTTCCATACACTCACCTTACACTTTTGACCATATGTTCTTAAATCTAACAAACATTTGCTAAAAACCAAAGCAAAACCAATTTTCCACATGGAAGCTCTAACACCACAGCACTGTAGCCTAATTGCTCTACAACCATCTTTTGGTGTCCTGGAGAAAATAAATCTAGGAACTTATTCCATACTATCCTTGCAGCCTTGAGGAAGCCATAGCATTTGTTGTGGTGTTATATTTCCGAGGAGAGAGGCAAGAAGCAAGACCATCATCATCATACAGAGAAGAAATGCAGGAATCAGCATTAGCTCTATAGCAGCAGTTTAGAAATAAATTGGTAGAGAAGTTTCCTATCAGTTACCATTAACCACAATAGGCAAGAAGTCTGACAGCTTTTATTTGTCAGCTGATTATTTGAATTTATACCTGAGCTGGAGACACTTGAGAACCTCTGTTTCCTTCAGATGAGACTAATCTCAGGAACAAAGATTCTTTGTGTCACTTTCATTAATTCATTCTCTCTAAACTATTCTACAGTTGATGATTAACATCTAGATTTATGTCATTCTTCAGACTACAAAGAAAAGACTCTGGCTGGGAAACAAGTTCAACATTTTAAGCTTTTCTTATTCCAAATATTTCAGCTTGAGATTATTTTTTTGCCTGGTGAGGACATTTAGGAGAAGGGCATTATAAAGAGCCTAATGTTCTCTCATGCCTGAGCTCCCCTGGCTACAAACACCACGGTGACAGGTGACTTACTCACATCTCCTTCTCTCCAGGTAGAAGTGCATGGACAGCACCACAGCACCCAAACTGGACTTGAGCAATTCCAATTACAACACATTGGTTTGTTGTTTTTTTTTTTTTTAATACCACAACCAAGTATTTCTGAATCACAAATATACACGAGACTTAGGCAGAGCAGGGCAAAACTGCATCAGTTTTTCCTTCCCTCTTCTTGCTCCTGAAAGAAAATTCCTATAACCTACACATTTTTCAGACCAATTCTTCTTGAAGTCAACACTTGCAGAAGAACCTGAGTGTGCCCCAACAGCACGGCCTCAGCATTGCCTCTGCACAGCACAATCTCCTGCACCTCAGCACAATTTAGGAGTGAATTGATCAGCACCAAGGCTGCTTGATCTCACACAGACATTGCCTTCCTATTGCAACCACTGTGTTTGAGGAGGATCTCAATCCCTGCCTTCAGCAGCCAGGCTCCTCCCTGGCTGAGCCCTGTCATGGGATTTGATTTACAGCTGCCTAACAAATATCGAAGACCTCGTGCTCACCAAAGTATGCAGTGCTGACTCTAGGTCTGCTTGGCACTCAGAGCTCAGCACTGAGGAATGGTTTACACCCTCAAAGGACACCATCGTGCCATTCACACTGCAAAATTCCAGGTATTATGCCCAGCTTCAGCAGATAAAGGCCAGAGATTTTCCAATTGTGTTTTCCACATTTGACAGCAGAATTTTTACTATAACTGAAGAACAAGCACTCGGGTGCTGCTGCTTCTGCCTGAGTGTGCTCCTTCCTCCAGCAAAATTACTTATGCTGGTACAGCAAACTAGATCAAGGGAATGATCTGGATGAAATATAAACTTGGAAGCACAAAAAAGCAGCAGCTGGATCAGATGGCCAGCCTAGTCCTGCATCCACAGCTCCCACACACACATACACACCTCATTGCTGCCAGGCAGGAGGCAGAGCCAGGCAAGCACAGGGAGATGAGCAGCTCTGTAACCCAGAACTGCCACCAGACACACATGTGGAGCTGCAGCTGTGACAGCCAGGGATCAGCTTATACAAGACTTTAATGCAACTTAACTACACCCAGCTCTGACCTAGAAGTTGCAACTCTTCTCCTGCAAGTGCCACAGCCTGGTTTTCCACGTAAATTCACAAACACTCACTTTCTTCCCTTAGCCCCAGCACAAAGCACAATGGAATAATCCAAATCTGGGAGTAATAAATATAAGCTCTGGCTAATGCCCTGCTTTACTCACAGGCAATTGGCTGCAGCAGAAGCCGCAGAGATATCTCTGCCCTGTGCTGTTCATCCCATGGTATTCCAACATTTCACTGCACCCTTCTCCTATAAACCCTGATAGGAAGGAGTGAAATCTGCACCCTCAAATCCTCCTTTATCCATTAACACCAGCTTCCGCTCACTTGCTTTTATCCAGCAATCACCATTTGAGCTGTCTGGCTAAAGACACAAACTGTGTAAGTCACCTCACATTCTGGTTACGGTTAAAGTGGATCTAGGAACAGACTGGGGTGGGTTTTGCCCTGTTTAGGTACTGCTTGCAGAGGTAAAGTCTGTAGCCAGGAATGGCAAACACCAGAAAATTCCACAGCACCGTAAGGTCAGGAGTCAGGTCCACTCCCAGTTCACTCAAGAGCCTTGTTAGCTAGTGAGTGGAGCAGCTCTGAAACAGAAAAGACGATGCATTTGCATAAAAAAACCCGAAAACCTCACCCTTGGACTTCTTGAACTTGCCTCTTTGCACTCACTGAACTTTAGAGAGAGAAGTAGAAATTCTGATTGATTTCTGAAACGTTGCTGGAATCTTTCAATCCCCCTCACATCTCTATCTCAGTCTCTACCTTGCCAGCACCAATTGTCACTCTCTCCAGTGCCAAAGCAAGCAGGAAAGCTAAGGTGCCACAGCTCTTCGGGCCCTAAGTGCTCCACCAAAGCACATTTCCGCCATATTTCTGGTGCTTATGAAGTACAAGGAAACAGATACAACCAGAAGTTTTCTATTCTAGCAGGCACACCCAGGGAGGGTCTCTAAACACCGCTGGAGTCAGTCACTGTCAGCAAGCACAAAAACCAAGGTCACTCTACTTGGCAAGTGAAACAGTGACAGTTTACAGCTTCTTAATCTAGAAAACACAGTTGAAAGTAAACCTGCATACTTCAAAGTTTTTTCTGCTACTCCTACATTTTATCTCTGCTCCTCTCTCACCCGTGTTATGAAGAAAACTGTGCATTCACACGTGCTGCTGATAACCAGCCACCTCCAAGGACTGCATTTCATACCCACTCCAGAGAACAGGAAAAGCTGGCTCACACCTAAGACCTACCTCCCCACATTTAAATCAGCTCAGAAAATAATGACAAAACCTACCTGCTCCCACTGCAGCATTGTAAAGGATTGTGCTACATACTGTGGGAAAGGCACGGTGAGAAGGACAAAGGCCAACTTCCATAATATCCTTCCATAATTTAGTCCAGAAGAGAATTTAATTCCAGGCATTTAGTAAAAGCACGTCTAAGAGAGATTTGCATTCAACAACTGGAGTAGAACAGCTGTGAGGTTTAAGCTGTTTGAGTCTATTTGTGGCCCCAGCGTGACAGGAAGCTGCCCTGGACACTACAGCTCTATTTTCATCAGGTACCACAGCAGAAAGCAAAGCTCCTGCTCCCTGCAGAACATGTTGGGGATAACAAGAAAGTCAGTCAGGCTATTCCACAGCTTCTCAGCTGAAGGTGTAATGTGTGGCACACAGGTCTCAGCTACCCAGGGATTTCAGCCAGTTCCTGAGAGCAGGCAGGCATTTATAGAGCATCACTTGATAGTGACCTGAGGAAAAGCTCCCTCTCCCAGCAGAGGCTTTTATTGGGTTAAAAAAGTAAAAGCGAGGAAAGATAAATGTCCAGGTAAATCTAGTGAAAGCAGAGGACTGGGAGCAGGGGCACAGCACAGTTAGTGGCAGCAGACTGTCAGAGGAAAGCATTCGTTAAGGCTGAAGGTTAAGACACTCACGCTTCTGATTGAGTTAATTTTTCATTCCAGTCCTCCAGTGTGCTGCTGGCTGAAAGATATCTACAAACACAACTGAGGTTAGAGACAGCTCCAAGATTCACTACAGATGCTTCTTCTGACACTTTCCATATTATTAGTGACTCTTTACACTCACTCTATCAGAGGCTTTATTTCTCTGACAACAGCTTCAGCCTCTCTGGTACAGCCAGAAGGAAAAGAGCTGTTTGAGAGGCAGGGAGACACCTAAGCCCCAGTTTCTTTTGTTTAAGCATGTTCAAACACTGAGCACAGAGAAACAAAGCCTGCAGTTTAAAAGGTGTCAGGAAATGAAAGACTTTGCATCTTCAGCTCCCTTCTTACATGTTCTGTTGCTGGTCTGTATTAAAAGCACAGAGCAGTGAACTGAGCTTAAGGCAAAAAAAATCAGACTGCCACACCCAAAGCTGTATTTTACCAATACAGCATGAAGCAAACAAACAATTAAACTTTTGTTTTTCTGATCTTTAGAAATCATGTCTCTCTGTACAAAAAACCAGTACCTTAGGGGTTGTGAGAACTAACACTGGAGGTACAGAACATACACACTACAGAAAGTGGCTGCTCCCACCTCGGAGAGCACACAGAGGTTCTCAAAGGAGGGGACTTATCACCCAGAATTCACTTGCCCCAATTAGATCAGTGCCACCTTGCCTAATGATGTGATGATCCCAATCCACATTTTCCTCTTAGCTAAATAATCTCCTTCAACACAAGGCAAAGGGAGAGAAACTTCAGCACAGAAAACACTCAAGGGCTCCTTAGGTTCAGCTATGCAGCAGGAATCAATGATTCGTGTCTACCATCAACGGAGGTCTAATATAATTAAAAAATATATTCCAGAAGCAAAAGTAGACAGATGCTCTTTGTCTGCATTTGTCACCTGCTTAGATACGCAGCAGAGATTAAAATTCATGGCTTTCGAGTGCTGACACTGGGAAAAGGGTCACATATCAATGCAGCAGACTCAGAAGCTCATGAACACGCTGGCAGTTGCACAGCCCCTAATTCCAGCTACAGGGAAGCACCTCCAGCCACTTCTCTCCCAGCTGGCCATACAGAAAGGCAACAGCCAAACTGATTCCTACCACATTCATGATGAGAGGAGAAATAGTTTCAGAGTAAAGACAGAGGTTTACTAATAAGACACCTGATAACAACAGACTAACCTCCAATTACCAGCTGAAGGGAAACTGCGGTTAAATTTTTGTCCCCTCCTCTTTTTATATGTAAATTGTGGTCTGGTAACTGATTGGAATTTTTCTTCTGCAATAGCAAGACCGTGACAAAGATGATGGCAGTAACATTTACTCATCTCCTCTGCAACTGAGGGATGTTTCTAGCTGGAAGCCAGGCATGCTGGAAGTAACAACCCTGCTTCACCACGCCTCCAGCTCCCAAGCAAGCCCTGATGCCTGGGAGAACAAGGAGCAGCACAAATCGGGGAAGGCAGCGAGGAACAAGGAGGTGATGCTGAGGAGCCCGAGGCACTCACAAGTCAGACTGTGTCACTTTGTCATTCCACTCTCCAAGTTTCTCAGATGTTTTCACATAACTAGAAACAGAAAGTGTTAATGAATATAACTTTAATATTCATTTTTTAGAAGACAATGACACAGATTCCAGTGACAAAGGAGGAACAGAAATGGGGCAGGGACAGAGGAGGGAAGATGACGAAAAGGGAATGAATAAACAGCAAGATGAACAAGCTCAACAATCTGCTCTGCAGTATCACTGTCAATAACTCCAAACCCCAGTTAAGTTACAGGAGACTTTTTAGCCTTAATGATGCCTCCACGGGCACTCAGCATCCCTGACACCCAGTGCAGGGACAAACTTACCTCATGGACCCTCCTTTTGGCACTGCCAAGCACAGCAGTGACCGTACCCTTAATGCCTGTTCAGGAACAGCCAGCCTCACTTCACGTATTTAGGACAAGATGACTCTGGTGATGCACACTGATATTACAGATTTTTTTCCTAGGAAGTGCAGGCTTTTAATTCAGGCTATATGACCCAGGGAATGCTTCTGAACTGGCACAAGCTGTGAAACTGCTTGCACTTCTCTCTGAGCTTGAGTTCAGAACAAGGTGGCAGCTGCCTGTGCCTCAAAGAACAGGCAGAAATAGGCAAACTGAACCAGTAAGTGTGATCCAGATCTCTAACACCACGGGAAAGAGCATCCAGCAACAACTTATCCAGATCACAGATATGAAAGTCCAGTTTACACACACGCAAAAATGATTTCTTTTAAGTGTCTTTTTCTGTATAAATGCATCAGAGGAAAAACCTCCAGCCACTCAAAAGAGCTCTGGAATACCCTGCTGGGAAGTGTCACATAGAGTCCTAGTTAAACACAGGTGCATCACACGCAACACTTACGCGTTGGAGACTTGGACATCGTGCCAGCTTTTGGATAGGTTTTGCTTTAGCCCATCCAAGGGAGTCAGACCCAGCTTCCTCTTCAGCTCTCCACAGTGTCTCTCTTTGGCAGCCAGAACTTGCCTGAGAGTACCAATTTCTTCTTCAACCTTAGAGAGAGGTAGAGGTTTGTGTTAAATCACAGTTTAGTTTAAAACTGTAAATTAAACCAAGTTTTTACCTCCCTCAAAACTAGCAACATTTCCTTAACATTAATTTGAAGAATTGGGAAGAACATCAGGTGATGAATTTTTCAACTCAACACGAACTGTGTTGGGATGGGAGGCCATTCAGACTTCACCTCCATACAAGTCACTGCCTTGGTGACTTAGCGACACAGAGATGAACAGAACCCATTCCTTGTATTGTAATTTCAACAGCAGACATGATTCAGTTGCCAAACCTCATTAACTAATACTTTATCTTATGATTCTTTTCCTCTGATGTTGTTAAAGCAAGGAGTTTTTTCTCAAAGATCTTTCTTACAACACTTTCAATGTACTCTGGAGCTGTTTCCAGGCAAAGTGGGTTCATTTCTACCTTAGCTGCAGCTCAGCAAGCCCTGTGTGACCACCCAGAGCAGCAAAGTCTTCCCCTGCCAAAACCTGCAAGTCAAAGAACCACCACAAGATTCTCACATGAAGGAAAGGACAACGGAGAAACAGCTGCAATTATCTTCAGCCACATTTCAGACAGAAATGATAACCTGACCTTTAAACCCCAAAAGGTGCTCAAACTTTAGGATGTTACATTACAAACCCTCAGCTCTTCGAAAGCATATAGGCACCAAAAATAGTTGCCTGTAAAGTGTAATAAATCTTCAAGAGAAAAAGGTAGGAAGAAAAGCACATTAAGTACTCCAATTTCAGTTTGCTAAGGAAAAAAGGCTTTCTCTTGCTTAGCATTTGCCTGAAGTGTTTTCTCGCTTCACACAGAGCTAAAATCCTACACTGAGCTCATGGCATCAAAAGCCACTTATTTCCTTAAAGCTCTAAATTAGGCTGTTCTGGGAAAGAGCAAACAACGCACCGCAGTGTTTGAAGTATCTGCCAGCTTTGTGCATTTTAACAATTAGCTGAGAGACCCAAAGGTAACACTGCAAAATTAAAAACCAAAAAAACAAACCCCACCAACAAAACACCCAGTCCTGCTCCTGTGGCTCCTGTTTGTTCCTTCCCAGCAGAACACAACCGGGGCACACGCTGCCAAACAGAGCCCCCCTTACCTTGGCGAGCTCGGCTCTCAGCTCCTCCTCCTCGGCCAGAGTCAATCCCTCGGGCGCAGCGCCCCGGGCCGCGTTATCCACGGGAACATCCGTCATGGTATCCGCCAGCAGACCTTTGTTGGGAGAGTTAAGGTTGATATCTGTCGCAGACAAGGAGCAGAGGGCACTAAATAAGCAAGCGGCAGGCGAGGCGCGTTATGCAAAGCAGGCCGGGGGGGTGGCAGAGCTGCGGGAAGGGGCTGCGCCGAGGAGGGGAACGGAAACCTCCGGTGGAGTTTCCTCCACGAGCATCGATCGGAACCGGCAGCAGCACCGGGCATTCCGCGGCCTCACAGCTCCCGTGCCCGGCACCGTGGGTGGGGACGGGGCCCGGCCGGGGAAGCGGCGCCGAGGAGCGACCCCCGGCCGCTCGCCATCCCCGGGGCCGCTCCCACCTGCCGGGGCCGCGTCCCCCATCGCGGCAGCGGCAGCTCCGGCACCCCTATCCCCGGGCTCCCCATCCGCCTCCCTCCAGCAGGCGCCCCATGCCCGGAGCGCAGCCCCCGCTCGCCCCCGGCCCGTACCCTGGTTCGCGCTCTCCATGGCGGCACCCCGGGCCCGTCCAGCCGCCGCCGCCCCCGCTGACGCGCTCAGCGCGCGCCGCCCGCCCGTTCCGGGGAGGGTCGCGGGCACAGCGCGTCACCGGCGCGTCGCCACGGTGACGGTGACCCGCGTGTCACTGCCCCCGGCACCGGACACGGGGTGACGTCATGGAGGGGGCAGCGCGGCCGGGCGGGGCCGGCGGTGCCGTGAGCGCGGCCGGAGGGCAGGGGGCAGCAGCGGCACGGAGCACCGGGACACTGGGCACGGCCCGGGACACTGGGCGGCACCGGGACATTGGGCACGGCCCGGCACACCGGGCGGCACCGGCACGGGGCACCGGGACATTGGGCACGGCCCGGCACACCGGGCAGCACCGGCATGGGGCACTGGGACATTGGGCACGGCCCGGCACACCGGGCGGCACCGGCACGGAGCACCGGGACATTGGGCACGGCCCGGCACACCGGGCGGCACCGGCACGGGGCACCGGGACATTGGGCACGGCCCGGCACACCGGGCGGCACTGGCACGGAGCACCGCGGCCGTGGGGCGGCACCGGCACCGGGCACCGGGGACTTCCTTGCCTGCCACGGCCCGGCCGCTCTGTACGACCCCCGAGCTCTGTTCCCCGGCCCAGCCTCCCACCGGGCTCGGTAATTAGCGCTGATCGCTCACCACGCTAATGAGCCGCGCTGCCTGGTCCCCTCATCCCGCCTTCGGCGTTTGGGACTCCCGTTAGGTCCGGCGGTGGCTGCGGTGCCCGGAGCCTTCCCGGCACCCGCAGCCCGCCCTGGGTGCCCGGTCACAGGGACCCCCAGCCCCCTCCCGGTGTGCAGCTGCAGGGACCAGGCCCGCTCCAGATGTGCCTCAAAAACCGGCTTCTCTCGTTGTGCCACTTGCGGTGACATCAAAGGGGAAGCAGTGGCAGGAGAGCGGGGTCTGGCCCGTCCCTGCTGCGGGCAGAGCTCGGCTCTGGTGACAATCTGCTGTTCCCTTTAGAGGGGCTGGGAGTGGAGTGGGAGCCCAAACCCCACCGGCAGCACAGCCTGCAATTCCACCTGGGTTTGGGACCTGCATCAGGGCACAGGGAAGACCTGGGCTGCTCCGCTTCCAACTATTTTGCAATCCCCTCCCTGAAAATCCCGCTGGGTTGGGGCCTCGTTTCATTTTCAGAGTGTTTTCCCCTGTCTCTTTGGGTTACCCAGGATGAGGCACGAAAAGGGAAGTGAATATAGATGGGGAAATGGAATTTGTCAGAGCCCTTTCCATCAGCACCTTGGCCGCCCGAGCAGAGGGTTTGCCCCCACGAGAGCTCCTGGAAATGCCCTTTGTGGAGCACAGCACATGACCCCATCTGCCTGCTTGGCCTTGGAAGGACAGGGAGCACTTTAACAGCTTAACTTTTTATTGGGGGATTTTCTGAGGGGTTATTGTGAAGTTTAGAGCCTTGGTGCACAGCTCATTTCGAAGCTGAGCTCAGTGGAAATCCAGGGAGTGGCTGAATGCTGAGCCCATGAGAAAAATCTGGATTTTTCCAAGCTCACCAGAGCCTGGATTCCTGAAAATCTGGCCCTGAGAGGTGGCTGCGGCAGGAGGAGCCGGGAGGGCTGCAGCTCACGGGGACTGCCGTGGCCTCTTCCAGCTCTGCCAGGCACAAAGCCCACTGCCAAGTCCAACCTCTCTGAGCAGCCAGGGATCGGGCTGTGCCTCACGGGATTGCCCTCCAAAAATCCCCTGCTCTAGTAGCTGATTTCCCTCTACCTTCAGGCGCTGGGTTTTAATTAAATGCATCATGGTGCCAACTTAATCATTCCCCAATCCCAAGACCTTGAAGTGTGTTGGGAAGTGCAGAGCAATCATAAGTTTGGGGAGAGGGGAAAAATAAAATCCCTTTTGTGTTTTCGAATCTGCTGGGGCTCTGCCGGGCCTGGGCAGTTATTTGGGGGGCAGAAGGTCTGTGAAGGCGTTTGTTCACCCTGGCAGCCACAGCTCTGTACCCTCCACATCCCCTCGGTTCCCCTTTTGCTGCCACCGGGATTTTCGCTCGGTTGGGGCTCTTTTTTTGGCCGTTTGCTGGCGAATGCAGAAATGTCAGACCTGGGGCGAGTTCCTTTCGCTGACGCCCTTCCAGCCATGTGGAGGTGGAGGGGAGGGAAGGGGCCATTTGACGGTCTCGTTTAGGAGGGGGGTGGCATCTCCCTGTGCCCAGGCACCCGTGTCTCTGGAAAGCGCATGTCCCCGGGCACCACCTTGTTTTCCAGCCCTGTCAGAGCCTGAAATACAAGCCACTGTTTCCCAGCAAAGCAAGGAATTGCGTGAACGGCCACGCACACGGGAAGCAGCACCCGTGGGCGTCTTCCGCCACCGCAGCTCCCGGGATGGGGATGCTCCGAGTGAGCACCGACATTCCTCAGCTGCCGGTTCCCGGTGTCTGCGCCGGGCTCGGGCAGGCGCCGCTGCTCCGTGGCTTCGCTGGAAGCCGCCGCGTTCTGGGCTCGGTGCCCCCTTTTAAAGCAAGCCCTGACCTAGATTCCCTCCCTGCCCGTGCACCGCCGCCGGGCTCTGCTCTCCCGCCGCTCCTCCCCGCGGCTGGAAGGGGCCCAGCGGAGCGGGCCGGGCTCCTGCTCCTTATGCCAGTGGCATCCTCCCCGGCGGAGCGGGAAGCGAGCCTGCGCCGGCCGATACAGCCCTATCGCCCTTTCCCGGCCCGGCGCGATTCCCAGGCGTGAGGTGGTAACGGAGCATCCCCCGAGCAGGAGGGGCGGCCGCTGGGGCTATCTCTGCTCAACAGAGATATCACCGCCCAGAGGCAGCGGTGATGGCCCACGGCCAGCCTTGGGCTCTGCCTGTCCTCCCCCCACGGCAGTGCCCCCGTTCCCATTGGGCCCC
This sequence comes from Eulacestoma nigropectus, assembly GCA_013397775.1. NCBI lineage: Eukaryota > Metazoa > Chordata > Aves > Passeriformes > Eulacestoma > Eulacestoma nigropectus. The sequence goes on from VZTE01004705.1 coordinate 623,064, forward strand.
CGGCATGTCCCACCCCTCGGGCTGGCACTGGGGACAGCATCACCCCGGGGGTGCAACGGGGAGGGAGCACAGCTGGATGGCCTCCTGCAGACTGTGGGTGCAACAGGACCCTGTCTGTCCATCCATCTGTCCATCCCTGTGTCCATCTGCCCATCCATTTGTCCGTCCATCCATCCATCCATCCATCCATCCATCCATATCTCTCCATCAGAGTCAACCCCCACTCGTGGTTATATGCCTGACCATTCCTTGGATCACCCACACGCAGCCACAGGGGATAACATTTACCTGGGCACTGGTGGTAAAACACATATTTGAGAGCAAAAAACAGCATTAAAAAATGAAGTGTGCACCAGCATCCTGCCCCTAGGTCACAGAGGCAGGAATTGGGAGCTGGACACGTTGGAGGATCCCCCGCAATCACCCTGGGAACTGCCCAAGCCCCTCTTGTGTGCCCCTCAAAAACCTTTTATGCTTTAGGTGAGACAGATCCTCTTTCCTTATCCCACAGGTGGGAACGGGGGTGCAGAGTGATGTTGGGGTTCCTCTTTCCCCATCCACCACTGGCCCCTGCGTGCTGCAGGGCATCTCCCGCCCAGTGCTGCCTTCCGCTTTCCTCCAGACCCAAAATAGCCCCCGGACAACGGTGGGGGGATGCCGGGGGCGACGCTTCCTCTTTCTGAGACGCCACCGCGGCTGCTGGGGAAGGTGCAGGGACTCTCAAGTGGGGATGAGTCGAGGGGACGTGGGCGCAGCTGCTGGGGCTGACATCAGGCGCGGATCCGGAGCATCCTCTGGATGCCCGGCTCCTTGCCTGGACCACCCCAACATCCCACACTTTGCCATCTCCCTGCCGGTGTGGGGGGGTTGGTGCAAACCCCCGGACCAGGTGGCTGCATCCCATGGAGCAGTCTGGGGTGGGCTGGGGTCCCGGCACCCCCGGGGGTTCCCCGTGCCCCCTCTCCACCCCAAGCAGAAAGCTGCACCCACGGGCTGCCCGAGGGGTTCCCGTCCACGTCCTGCTCTTCCCCAGAAAATGTCGGTGACTCCCTGACTGGTGGCTGGGCTTTCCCACTGTCAGCCGGAGTCCCCCTGTTCCCACCACAAACGCCCTCAGGAGCCAAGGGAACAATATCAGCTGGAGCAAATCAGACTCTCCTCTGACGCCAGTTTCGAAGCCCCTCATCACACCCCTCTGCCTGGAAATAAGTCCCTTGATTTCCCCTTTGTTATCCCGGCTCCTTTGGCTGCTCTCAGCTCCGAAACAGCTCCTGGGGACACCCGGATACTCCGGGTCAGCCATTAGTGCTGCCTCGACTGGGGGGTTTCTCTCCGGGCCCCACCTTGTCATCTCTTGTTTCCACCTCGTCACTGGGAATTCCCCCAGCAGCATTTGGCGTGAAGTTGCTCATCTCCGCGGTCGCAGCAGAGTCCGGGGAGCCACCAGCGCCGCGGGGCAGCTGGGATTGTCCCATTCCAGCCCCACGGCAGCACCCTGCTGCCCACAAGGCCCATCCCCGTGGCCAAGACCACCTCGGGGGGATGCAGGGGACGTGGAGGGACGTGGGGTGAAGCCTCTGGTCTCGGGGCTTCCCACGCACCCCCAGAATGATGTGCACACCCGGGAGCGTGCACTCCTGTGGGGACACGAGCACTCGTGGGGACAAGGGACATGCACAGCTGAAGGACCCGGTGGGTGATGAAGCCACGTCCCGTAACCGGGACCTCGGGCCCCGCAGGGGTACAAGGGAAGCTTCCCGGGGACATGGCGTGCAAAAGCCACGCTGCTGCCACTGCAGCTGTGGCCGGCTCTGGGCGTCAGCTGCCATTCCTGTGAGCTGGGGCAAGGATCCGTCCCTCCAGCCCTCCCTCGCGCTCCGGAAACGGGCTGGGCAAAAACCCTCCTCCTCCTCCTCCCTGCTTCTGCCTGATTTCCCCTGCCCTGCCCAGGGCTGCTCTGGGACCTGTTTCCCACCTCGCTAACCCTGCCCTGGGATCCATCCAGCACCATCTGCCGCTTGGAAGAGCCCTGTTCCCTAAGCTGCTCTAATCCCTGAATCCTATCTGCGCCCCGCAGTCGGTGTGAGCTGCCGGCAACGAGCATCTCCCCGGCTTCCGCAGCCCACGTTCCCGCAGCCCACGGCCACGCTCCCTGCGGCTCTCCCGGCTTTTCCCTGCTCGTGATGCTGGGGCTGGTCGGGCGCTGAGCGTTCCCTGCGCTGCGGGACAATGGGAAATGCTGAGAGAGGCAGGAGAAGAAAAGCAATAAGTGATGCTCGACGCTGCTGCCTCCTGCCTTCCTCTGCCCTGGGAGCGAGGCGAGCCCTGAGCCGGGAGCGCAGGAGGCAGCGCCGGGATCGGGAGGCGAGAGAGGGGAGAGGTCCCCCGGGATCGGGAGCTGTGGGGCAGCTGGCAGGAGAAGAAAAGGAGCGAGGGGCCGCCGAGAGGTGGGTGGGGGGCGGTGAGCCTGAGGGTGAAAGAGCCGAACGCTGGAGCAGACAGACCCGGCGGCTCAGGAAGCCGGGGCCGGAGGAGCGGGGGGCTGGGGAGGTCTCCCCCGCTCTCTCCGCCGAGGAAGCGCAGGGAAGAGCTTCCCGGAGGATGCGGGGCATGGAGGGAGAGGAAGCGCCGGAGACAGCTGCGCAACATCTGGCAGCGGCGCGGCCCCCCGGGATCCCGAGGCAGCCGATCACGGGGGGGCCGGGGCAGCGCGACGCTTCCTGCCACCCCTCCGCTGCCAGATGTGCACCCCGCTCCCCCCGGCCCTGCACCCCCACCCTTCCTCCCCGCCGGGACGTGCCCAACACCTGCTTCCAGTTCAGTCCCAGTTCGCCCGCGCTCCCAGGACCCCGCGGTCCCCGCAACGCCCAGGGGACACGCGGCCCCGTCACCTCTGGCATCCCCATCCTCTGATGGCCTTCCCGGCTCCCGCGGGGCGGGCTGGGGGGAACGATCAGTGCGTGTCCGCAAATGGGGCGCATTCCCATCCGTGGCACTGTGGTGCCCTGTCCCAGATCAAGCCCGGGTGTCCAGCAGCTCCGGCCCCAGCGGAGCAGGGCAGGGGGTGCAGGACCACTCCATCCCGCCCGGCACTTCCCACCCGATCCCTCCTGCCCCGAATCCCCCTGGATGCAGACTGCCCGGGGCAGGGAGCTGCCCATTGCGCGGCCCCAGCAAATAGCTGGGTAAGGTTGAACAGCAAGACAGGATTAGCCGCGGGCAGGGAAAATAGCCTCTCCCTTCAAAAATAGCTTCCTGGGATTAAAAATAGCCAGAGGTCCCGGAGCCGTGGCTGCGGGGGGACACAGGCACCAGCTGGGCCGGGCCACCCGCTCCCGCGCCGGGGGACAATTAGGGGCATTATGGAGAGCTTAGGGCTGCTCGGAGCCATCTGGTCACAGGCAGAGCCCCTCAGCACCATCCCTGCAGCCAGGTCAGGCCCCTCCAGGTGATCCCGTGAGCCCCATGGTGGGGATGGTCCCCAAATCCTGGTTATTCCCCTTTCCAGGCAAGCTGTATGGTGCAGCTGACGTGCTGGAGGGAAGGGATGGTATCCAGCGGAACCTGGACAGGCTGGAGAAGTGAGCCTGTGCTGTCCAGAGGAGTCTATGGAGACGCTACAAAAGCTGGAGCACTTCTGCTCTGGAGACAGCTGAGAGAGCTGTGGGCGTTCAGCCTGAAAAAGAGAAGGCTCTGGGGAGACCTTAGAGCCCCTTCCAGTCTCTAAAAGGGCTCCAAGAGAGCTGGGGCCTTTGGACAAGCACCTGGAGTGACAGGACAAGAAGCAATGGCTTCAACCTTCAACAGAGGGCAGGGTTAGATGGGATATTGGGAAGAAATTTTTCCCTGTGAGGGTGGTGAGGCACTGGCCCTGGTTGCCCAGTGAAGCTGTGGCTGCCCCAAACCTGGAAGTATCCAAGGCCAGGCTGGATGGGGCTTGGAGCAATCTGGGATAGTGGAAGGTGTCCCTGCTTGTGGCAGGGGGTGGAACAAGAGGAGCTTTAATGTCCCTTCCATTCCAGCCCATTCTGTGAAGTCTCCAGGGATGTTTTAGGCTGTCCCAGGGCAAAGAGCAGGGGTTTCCCCGTGGGTTGGATGAGGCAGGGGCAGGTGAAGTCCAGCTTTGAGTTCTGTGGATGTCCCACGACATGGGGACTGCCCCACATCCCTGCCACTGGAAACTCCCAGCCTGGGGTGATGCTGGGACATGGCCAGGCACCCCAAATCCCAGCCAGCTGCGGGGTTTTTCCCCCTGTGTCACAGGAAAGTGGCATCAAAGGTGGCCAGCAGTGCCCAGGCTGGGAATGTGGAGCTCAGGTTTTCCCTGAAAGCTCCAGCACAGGCTGAGCCTTGGGTGCCACAGCACCACCACGTTAGGAACCAGAGGCAAAGGTGGTCTCAGTGATTCCTTGAGGGACAAGAACCAAAAGCCACCAGCGAGCACTCTGTCTCAGCACAGCCAGTCCTGGGAGGTTTGACATTTTCACCTCCACCTCCTGTTTTCTGCTGTCCTCCCACCCAGCGCTTGGAAACGGCTCCTCTTTCTCTCCCTGCTGTTCTTCCCGCATTTCCGCTGGCTGTGGGCTTTCCACAACATCTCCCGGTTGGAAAAGGAGAGCGAAGACCTCCTCGCACTCTGATGGGAGCACTGGGGGTGCTGGGGCTCGTGGGAGTCTCGCAGGTGGAGAGATTTTAGCAGGAGCCTTGTAAGGAATAAATCCTCAGCCCCTGGAGTCCCAGGAAAGGGCGAGTCCTTGGATCATGTCGCTGCAGCCAGAAAGATGCGTGCGGAGTGACAGTGGGGACAGCTGGCAGGGAATGGCAGTGTCCCAGTCTGGAGCGGGGACAGCCACCCTCGGGGAGCAACGGGGTGGGGTGGCCTGTCCGTGGCCCCCCCCCCCATTAACATCAGCTCCATCCGTTCCGCAGCCCCCCTCTGCCCCCGCCGGCATTATCCAGCTGATCCCGCTCGCAGCCTCCCTAAGGCACTTACAGGGGTTAAAAACAGCAACTGTCCCAGCCCTGACCCCAGGGGACCCTCCGAGTCCCAGCTCCCTTGGGGTACTGGCACTGACCCTATGCAGGGTGGGCACTGTGTGTGTGTCCCCCCCATTCCAGGACACCTCCTGGTCGCCCCATCCTGGCTTGGGGTGGTGGGAGCAAAGGTGGGGTAACCCCCCCATCACCCTCTCCCTGCCTGCACAGGGTGACATTAATGAGTGCTGGGCTGGGGGGGCCGTGGCGGGGGCTGTTTGTCTGCTGCAAAGGGGGGCAAGAGGGTGCCACAGCACCCAGCCGGTGCCCCCTTCCCGGCGCCCTTCTCCCTGCCTTCCCCAAAATCCCGCCCGAAGGCAGGGAGATGAAAGCGGGGTCACACTGCCCTGCCTGCCCACATCCTTCCCGCACATTCCTCTCCCTCCTTCATCTCTCCGGGGGTGCCCGTCCGCGCTCGGCTCCGCAGCAGCCCAGGCTGGAGGAGACCTTGGCGTTTTCCCCTCTGTTAAAAATAGCCTGAGATTTATTTTCTGGCAGCATGGAAAGCCCCCGGGGCGGCCGAGAGGAAGCAGCCGGGCTGGGGCAGGCAGGGGCGGCGGGGGGAGAGCGCGGAGGGCAGGAAATAACCCCCGGCAGCGGCTGCCCTGGACGGGGAGAAGGCTCAGATGCGAACAGTGTGTGGTTCATGTGGAAACTCCCAGCAGCCACAGCTCCGGCCCTGAGCATCCTGCGCTCCGGCCAACTGCCCCCGCCTGCTCCCCACGGCCAAGGTCGGACAGGGCTGTGAACAACCTGGCCTAGTGGGAGGTGTCCCTGCCCATGGCAGGGAGTTGGAACGAGATGAGCTTTATGGTCACTTCCAACCCAAACCATTCCATGGTTATACAGCAGGGCTACAGCCCCTCTGGACTGTCCCCAGCACCCCAGTACCCCTGCCCAAATCCCTGGTTTTTTCCTAACCCCAGCACCATGTCCCCACATCTTTCCTAACACCATCCTTCCCACCTGTGACATACAGAGGGAAGGCGGGATGCTGTGGAAGCCCCCAGGGTGCTGCGGGAGCCCTGGGATGCTGGCAGCCAGCAGTCAGGGAGGGCAGAGAAATGCCGTGCCTGAGAGAGCACTTTGCTTGCCACCACTCCCTGCCCCGTTCCCCTTGGGTCCATCCCAAACCACTCCTAGAGTGCTGAGCACTTGGTTTTGGGCTCTGTCCCCCTCCATGACCCTGCATGGCCATGCCTGGAGTGGAGGTGGCAGCTGTCTGCACACAAACCACACAGAGCTCTGTGCTGCTCTCCTCCTCCCGGCATTTCACTCCAGGGGCTCCCACCCACCCTCCGAGGATGCTCAGAGTGCCTCTGCCTGCGTCTGCCTCCCGTTGTTCCCCTGCCTAAAGCAGGATGGGGGGACGGGGCTGCCCTCACTCCTGGCTGGCACTTCCCAGGTTGCTGAAGCATTCTGTCCACCCCTTGCCTGCACACCCACTCTCCGGGAGCACAGGACCCCCTTCCGCGCCGTGACCTCCCCCTGCTTCCCAGAAGGACCAGTTCCCATTTCCTGGGGACCTTTTGGTTCTTGTCCCCCTTCCCCAGCCCATTCGTTATCAGCCTCACTATCATTTCCTCCCTGTCCACCCACCTGCTTATTTTAGCTGCTTCTTCCTTCCTCTCAGCTGCTTTTGGAGCAAAGTCCGTCCTCGCTCCCCTCTGGCAGCCCCCACCCCGGCCACACCACCCCCTGCCCGCCACACCCCCCGTGTCCCCTCGACAGCCCGAGCGGGTCCCGGCGGGCGATAACGGGTGCCGGCAGCGCGGGGTGCCAGGACTGTGCCCATGGGCACAGTTCCCTGCCCGCCGGCCGGGGATGGAGGCTCTAATTAAGGCAGGATCCTGCCGTCGCTCCTCGGCTAATTGCAGCCTGCGCTGCCCTGCCAGGCTCCCTGGCTCGCCGGCCGGTCCCTCCCCGCACTGCCTGCGCTGCCTGGCCTCTGCCTGAACCCTGCCTGCGGGCTCTGCCTGCGCCCGGCCTGCCTCCCCCGGCCGGCGGTGCCTTCTGGAACGCTCCACCCTGCAAACCGGTTTGCAAGGAAGCATCTTCCTTCAGGGAAAGACCGATGGGTCACATCCCCGCTGCCCCGCCTGCGCCCTGCCTGCATTCCCGCATCCCTCCCTCATCCCCACACCCTGCCCGCATTCCTGCATGCTTCCTGCATCCCCGCATCCCCGCATCCACCACAGCGTCCCGGGAAGCACCGAGCGCTTCTCCCCCAGCCGACACTCAGTGATTAAATCCCATTCCCAAAGCAAGGCTGTGATGCTCCATCACAGGAGGCTTTGAGGAGAGGGTTGGCAGAGCCATCAGCCAGTGCTGACCCCGCCAGGGGCATTCCAGGGCCCCCCCAGCCCTTTTCCCTCGATCATTACCACCCGCCCGGGCCGAGCTCCCAGCAACACTGTCCCCATTCCCGCCGTGTTCCGGAGTGCGGGGGCTGCCAGGGAGGGCTCCCAGCGTGGCGCTGCCAGCGGAGCCGGGAGATGTCGGCAGCTCGTTATTTATTTAAAGCTCCATCTTTGCGGGGAGTGCCTGTCCTGCAGGAGAGATCCGGCTGCCAGGGACGGATTCGGCTGCCAGGGAGGGATCCGGCTGCCGGGGAGAGATCCAGCTGCCAGGAGGAACGCTGGCCGCCAGCCACCCTTGCAGGGGCTTTTCTCCCTGCCCAGGGCGGGGCGACGCCCCCCTGCCCCGGGGGGAGGACACAGCCCCCTTTGCAGCCACCGCTCCCCCTGCCTGGCACCAGCCATCGAGCGGGACTGGGGGACACGCTTCCCAACACCCCTGCTGTCACCCTGAGCCGGCGAGTGGGGTTTGGCCTCGCCACCGCAGTGGCTCAGTCCCTCAGTGGTGACAGGGATGTGTGGCTCGGGCGCCGTTTCCAAGGTAACCCTGGATGAGCTCGGCCTCCGCATCCCTCCATGCCCCCGCATCCCTCTGTGCCCCTGCATCCCGCCATGCCCCTGCACCGAGGAGCCTCCCAGTGCGGCAGGGGCTTGGTCCCTCCAGGGGTGGGGATGGGGAGGGTATCGACCACAGGGAGGAGGGATAGGGAAGTGGAGAGGTACAGGACATCCCTCCCCTCCCTCTTCCCAGCACAGCCATCCCCTGGGCATGGGTGTGTATGACCTATTCCAAAGACAGGACCTCAAGGACCTCGGGGACCAGGTCAGGGTGTTCCCGTCCTCCCTCCTGGAGCACCTCCCAGGGAGAAAACCAGAAATAGACTCTGTGGTTCCCCACCCAGCCTTGGGCAAGAGGCCATGGCCACAAGTGGGAGTGCGCCCCGAGTCCCGCGGGATACCCTGGATGAAGACTCTCCCCAGGCATCTCCTGTCCAGGTGGGATGGGCTGAGTGGGCAGTGCAGTGGGTGCCAGGGGCCCCTGGGGGTCCCAACCCAGGGAGGTGGCAGATGGGGTGAGAGACATGTGGGTGCTGTCCCAGTTGGGACATGCTGGGAGGAGACATGGCCAGGATGGGAGCCTGCCTGGGCTGCCCAGTGTCTCAAAAAAAACCCAGTTTGGATATGTTCCAGGGGTCACCCTGTCCCTCCAACCCCTGCCGCGCCCCAGGCCAGTACGGCAGCACTGAGCCATCCGGCACAGATGGGGGCTGCAGCCCCCCACTCACCTCCCCACCTTTCCCCCACCCACCCCATCCCCGCCGTCCCACCAGGATGAACATCCCCAATTTTCCATTCATTCCAGCTTGTGTAAAACAAATCTTTCAGGGTATGCAGCCAGGGCTGGAGAAGACTGGGATGCTCCAATGGGAATGGCACAANTCCCCGCAGTCCAACCAGGATGAACATCCCCAATTTTCCATTCATTCCAGCTTGTGTAAAACAAATCTTTCAGGGTATGCAGCCAGGGCTGGAGAAGACTGGGATGCTCCAATGGGAATGGCACAAAGGGGCTCAGCAGGGGTGGGATCCTCCCAGAGGGAAGCAGAGCTGCAGAGATGATGCCAGACTCATTCTCCATTGCACTGGGAGCCCCAGAGGGGCTGTGGGGAGCACAGGAGACCGGCTCCCTGACCCTGGCCCACCGGCTGCCATGAGGAGGGGAAGCAGCTCCTCTGCCAGGATGCTGCCAGCCCGCCCTGAGCACTGTTTCCATCGCAGCCCTCCCTTCTCCATCTGCTCCTGCTGGCTCCTCAGGGCCCTCCTGCACAGGGCCACCGACAGCAGCGATTTCTTATTACAAATATGTTCCGGTCCATCGCCCCCCAGATCTGCATCCCTGGGACCTGTGTGATGAGGAATTCGATTCCTCGCCGTTAATGAGTTTATGCCAGCAAAGGGCGTTGAAGACGTAATGCTCTGTACAGGAGCTGAGCATCATTTTTATTATTGATTTCACTGCCAGCCCCTGAGATGCTGTTGGAGGACACAGACCTCTGGGTAAAGCCTCTCGAATCCTTGGGGAAGCGGTGGGGAAGAATATGCAGAGAAGGAGAAATCCTTTCCCTGTGGACAGACAGCTCTGCAATGCTTCGAGGTCTGTGCCCTTCCAAGAGCAATTCCCCCCCCCACACCAGGACAGCAAACCTCTCCTTGGGATGGAGAAGGGGTTGTATGGCAAACCCCCACATCAGGGCCAGGGGAAGGGATCTGAGTCAGCCACTAACAAAATGTCATCACTGATGGCATCCTGCCACCCTGCCCCAGCCTCAGCCCAGCCCCGGGGTCCTGGCACCACAAGGGACCCTGAGCTGTGAAGGGCCAGGAGCAGCCGAGGTCAGGGTCAGGGTGGGGCTGTGGGTTTGGAAGCAGCAGGAAGAGCGTCCGGAGCCTTTTATCAGCCTTGGATGGTGGCAGCCACACAAAGGTCCTTGACGGGCTCCACACTGCCCTGTCCCCACATGCCCTCCCCAGGGACCGGCTGCGCTGGCACCTGCCCTCCTTTCAGAGCAAACATGGGGTGGGGGGTGCAGCCTCCCCCAACTGCTGATCCCACTGGAGCAGGATGTGGTGTAGGATTCCCTGCCTGCACCCACCATTGCTGCCCTGGGCTGAGCCTGGAGCTGCTGAGATGCTCCACGGACCCCTTGGGCTTTAAACACTGGGGAGGATTTCCTGCCGGCAAAGGGCACCGCTGTCCCTTGGCCTGGACTGCTCCTGGCCGTGGGATTTTCGGGAAACGCCTCCCTAGTTCCCCACTCCTGGGGCCATCCGTGGTCATTTCCCGTGGTGGGAACTGGAGTGGGTGTGGGGTTCACGTCTCCCCCCCAGCACCCAAATGGGGAAATGCCACGCTGGGAGAAATCACCGGGAACCGCAAAGCCGAGGGCTAATTATCGGCAAGGGAAGGAAGTGGGGAGGGAGATGCTGTGCTGGGGCCGAGGGTGGGGAGAGGAACCGGGCTGCTCCCAGCTCCGCCACTGACTCACCGGCAGCCCTGGGAAAGCCACCTCGCTCCATGGTTACCAAACACAGACATTGATAACGCCCTTTGGCAATCACACTCGAGCAATCTGATCCTGGGATCAGCATCTCTCCCTCCTGGGTACCACTTCAGGGATGCCCTGGTGGCCTTGGGGCTGCCAAATGGGACTGGCAGAGATGCCATCACGGTGGTGAGTGTGGCGAGGCCACACCTGTGATCTGGCATCAGAAAACAGCTAAAAAACTCAGGTTCAGAAAAAATACGGAAACCAAGCAGAGCCCCACTTTTGCTTCCTGTTTTGGGGTCTCCATCCCCACCACCAGGCACTGCCCCAGGGCTCCAGTTTGGTGCAAGAGGATGATGTGACCTCAGTGCTGGGGACATGGCTTCTGGCATGCACTGTTCTCGGAAAGGGGGTGCCCAGAGCTTACTTGGTGTTTGGGGGATTTTTGGTGGAGTTCCCGTGGGTCCTTTCTCACGGGTTGCTCCTGCTGCGGGCAAAGCCAGCACTGCAGGCAGCACAGGCAGCACAGGCATCCTGCCCGTAGCAGGAGCACCCTTGGACACATCAAGGCTGAGTTTTGGGGTCTGAGGAGGGAGCTCAACCCCCCCCCCATGCGGCGAACACCCCCCTGGGCACACAGAGGGGGCCGGGCACTGACCCATTTATCAAGGTCACGGCTGTGGGCAGCGCAAAGCAGAGGCGATGTGACTATTTTGGTGAGCTGAGGGAACTTCACTGGCCTGATTCCCATAAATAAAACATGCAGGGAACAGCCCCTGCTCTGTCCTATTAATTCTGGACCCCAGGGGCCTGGCTCTATGTGCATTCAGCAGCTCAGCATTGCCTGCTCGCTCCCCTCTCCAGAGCCTGGCTGCGCTCAGGAAGGCTTGAAACCCCTGGTTTCCACAAAATGCCGAGTGTGAGTGCTCTGAGGGCATTTTATGGAAAATCCATTTGTTTTCTCAGGCACAGAGGCAGCTGGGAAGGATGCTGGTGTGTGGGTGGGTCGGGGAGCAGAGGACAGCTCGAGCTTGCTGCAGCCCCCAGCCCAGCTCCCTGGTTTCAAGGAGCCAGAGCTGTTTCCACCCCCTCTTCTTCCCCATCTCCCAGCACGCCCCCAGCACACCTTTGCCTCCCAGCTCTCCAGCAGCAGCCATGGCTCTCCCATGGCTGGTTCCTCCAGCCCCTCACAGAAGGCAATAGCAGAACAGGGAGTTTAATTATCTGGGTTTTCTTTCAGGAGGGCATGAACCTGTCTCTCCCTTGAATTTATCAATTGCTGCCAGATTTTATCTCTTGCTTTCAATTTGCTTGGGATGGTGTTTTCTGCACCGGGGGCACCATGTCAGCAGCTCCCTCCTCGCTCACCACAGACACAGTAAATGATCTCGCTCTTCCCTCTGTGGCATCGAGTCCTAGGTGCTCTCTCTGACACCCATGGGTGCTCACACTGGATTCACATCCATTACTGACCATGGCATTGCCCACCCAGCACAGCCACGGAGCGAACTTGGAGCGACGCCAGCGCCGGGAGCGCGTCTCGCCCTGGGGCTCGGCTGAGATCCACGGCCCCACCAGTCATACCCAGAGATGAAGGGCCCCCATTTTCAAGTGACTCAGACTCACCCTTCCTTCCTCAGGAAAACCTGTGATCAGATAAAGCCATCAAACTATCTGGTGAGAATAAACACGCTGCATCTGCACGGATGCAGGCTGTACCCCCGCTAACCCCGCAGAGCCTCTGCTGCCATAACCCCGTCCTTCGGAGGGACACCTCCAGCCCCAGGCAGCACAGCAGGGATTGCACACGCATGTGCAAGGCTGGGACCTGCTCTCACTGTGACCTGCACTCGCTGGAGGTTGGGAGGGTCAATTCCCGGCTGGCACCGGGAACACACAGCATCTCCCCATCCTCCCTCATCCCACTGGGCTGTATCCATGCTGCACCAGCAAGCAATGCATGGAGAAAGCAAAGGGCGAGAAGAGGAGGAGCAGAGGGTGGAAGAGGGAGAGGGAGGGAGGGAAAACATTTTAGAAAACCCCGCAATTGCCAGCAGATGGGCACTGCCCCCGCCAAAGTGCTACACTGGCAGGCGGAGGGGCTGGCGAGGAAAAGAGCAAAGGAAGATGTGAAGATCTCCCTGCAGATTAAACCAAACCCACACTGCTCTGGTGCTCACTGAGCCAAGCCTGGGCTGGGCTTGGGGTTTGGGGTTCCAGTCTGACACAGACAGGACCCCTCCAGGTCCCCCAACTCCCCACAGCTCTTGGCCCTGTCTGTGAGATGTCAGAGGTGCTCAGAATCACACTGTTCCCAGACTACCTGGGGATTTGCATGTCACTGAAGGGGCCAAGAGCCCATTTGTGGGGGCAGCTCTGCTCCCCTCACCCCAAAATACCCTTGGAGGTTGGAAATGAAGGAGCGTGGTGCTAGGATGTGGCTACAGGTGCTAGGGGAGGTTACACCGGCAGCTCCAGCACTGCCTTCTCTGGGAAAAGCAAGGATGGAGAGGGATGTGAGCAAGGCAGAGGGGAAGCACAACAGGGCTGCTCCAACCGATGCTGGGTCCAGCAGGATGTGGAGCTCGGGGCTGGTGTGACAATGGGGGAGCAGATAATGTATTACAGGGAACAAACTCCTGGAGGGATAATAAAAATGAGTGGGCTGGGTTTAGAAAAGAGCTGAGAAGAGAGCACAGACATTTTTGGAGGGGGTTGGAACTACTAAACCCAGGGGGAAAGAAAATAAAGAAAGCATCTGCCTTCTTTGCCCACACCCCTGTGCTACTTCCCAGAGATCAGGGGCTCTCCTGGGCTTTGGGGCCAGCGGTGGTTCTGCCTCTGCTTGGGAGCACCCCTGAGCCTGGGTGTGGGTGCTGGCCCCGCCGGCACAGCTCCAGCTGGGACAGACTCCAGGGCTCACCAGACACTGGGTGACACGGGGCCCTGCCTGCCCTGGACCCCCACACCCTCAGGGCCGATACCCCCGGCCACGGCCCCGGGCGATGCTGAGCTCTGCCCTGCCCGACAGGAGAAGAGGAAACATCTTCCCGAAGGCGGCTGGCTCCGAGAGGGATTTTCCGCTGCCTGTTGACCACGTGCTGCTGGAGCCAGCTCAGGTGCTGGATCTCCCTGGCTGTAATTTCATCCCTGGGCTCCTGTAACAGCTCTGGCTGGGCGGCACGAGGGAAGTGACCGGGGCGCAGGTCCGAGCCCCGGCCCGGAGCTGCATCCGCCCAGCATTTCCAGCCCAGCCTTATCTGGCGGCTCCCCCTTTGACTCCCCATTTTCCTCCTCTCCCCTCCTTTCCCCCACTCCACCCCGTGCTCCCGGCAGAGCTTCCTGCAGCAGGGCGAGGGCTGGGGGCTGCGGGGTGCCTGGCCGGACCTCTCCCTGCTGACCCCGGCTCTGCCCAGATAGGAAATCCTGCGGGAACTGAAGCCTGGGAACAGCGGCCGAGTTCTCCCCAGGGCTTGGCAGCACCGGGATTTGGCCTACGGGTCACATCAGCCAGCCAGGCTTCTCTGGGAAAAGCTGGGATGAGCTGGGAGAAACCCAGGGAAGGGCATGGAGACCACCATGAAGAGCCCATGGTAGACACCCATCACCCAAATGTGCCATTTACAACAAGAGGGTTTTGGCACTTAAATGAGCCACTTTCCCATCGGGAATGGTGGGAGGAGAGGGCATCACAGCAGGAAGATGCTGCCCAGTGTCATGCACGGCCACTGGCATGACCCAGCTCTGCAGGAACCAGGTGGGTGTTCACAGAAGGCCACGGTGATGCAAAACGCCGGTAACAGCCTTTGAACAGCTTCAGATATAAACTGATTATTGACAGACTCATCGCTCCTCCTGACAAGCAATTTAATATAAATTCAAATACTGTGCAAAACCCTTCTTATTTATTTAAGAACATTTTGTGAATGTTTTGCCAGAATCTTCCTAATTTTTCTTGTTATTATTTTAGAATGGGAAGCAACCAGAGATGTGCTGCTCCCCACACCCTGCAGCTCAGCTCCAGCACAGCCCTGCGGGGAACCCTGAAATTGGAACTGTCTGAGCAAATTCAGGACAGTGGACGTAAAACCAAACAGAAGCATCAGGGCAGGAGCAAAAGGAAGACAAGCTCTCCACACCCTCTGAGCTGAGGAGATTGGGAATGGAGGTGAGTTAATGCTCCCAGAGTGGAGTGTCATCCCAAGCTCCACATCAACCAGGGCAAAACCTGACTCAGTGTTTAACCCAGCTAAACCCTGGCTGTGGACTGAGTTGTTAGGAGAACCAGCAATTGCCTGCCGAAACCCCAAACCACACTTCCCAAATGCCAGGAGTTATATATATATATGTATTTTAACTGTTGCCTCTGCCCATTGCCAGCACAGCTCCATGACAGGCACAGCTTACATGGATCACACTGAGCCAAAGACTCGCACACAGCCCTGCAATTTCCTTGGGTTCTGAAGAAAACCAAACCTTTGCAAACAGAGGGATCTATTTCAGTGAAATCTCTCTTAAACCCAGAGTTTGTAGGTGTTGTAGTAAAGAGGGTTGGGCCTGACTGAGAGACAAATCAGACTTTGAAGGATGCGGGACCACAGGGATGACCCTGATTCTGTCTCCCGAAAATGGGTTTGTCTGTTTCTAAAGGGACGCTGTGAGCCCCTGGTAATGGCCAGGAAAGGTTGCAGGATTGAAGGACGGTGATAGTGGAGGAGGAAGGATCAAAATTTGTTTTGAATGTGCTGACGTTTTGCTGTTGATGTCAGGACAAAGCCTGGCCCAAGCACCAGCACTCCCCAGATGTACACAGGTGACAGACAGCAACAAGCTGCAGAAGGAGAAGATCTGGTTAAAGAGCACTGTCTAAAGTGCACAGCAGTGAACTGCTCCTGATCTACACCTGGGATAGGAGGAAACCTGGGAAGGGATGAAGTACCAGAGCACTATGATGCAAAATACAGCAGGAAACAACTCTGAGAAGAACCCAAGCTCAGAGAAAGGAAAGTGGAGATCCTTTATTGCAGGAGGAGGGTGGTGTCAGCTGGGCACGGGGATCTCTTGAGCTCCAACCAACACATAAATGTCCTGCGGCTTCTGGGTGGGACTTGGAGGGGCCCCAGGTTGGCTCCAGCCTCCCAGTGAGGTCTGCCAGAATCAGTGTTTGGCTGCTGCTGGGCCACTCCAGGGAGGGGAACAGAGAAGGATGAGACAGAGCCAGAGCAGCAAGTCAAGGACAGTGGAGATGGAGCAGCTAGGAGAAGGTGAGGACAGAGCTTGTTGGACCCTCCTGCACCCCCAGTGCCATGGCCCCAGCATCCTTCATCCTTATCATCACCTACAGCCTTGGGGGAACCTAAACGGACACCCCAGAGCTGAGCTCACCCAGGCCACAAGAAGGTGGGAGTGGGGGACCGAATTTGACAGCCTGGATGCTTCTCCACTTGAGAAGCTTTGAACGGGAATGTATTTTCAGAGCATTAAAGATCAACTGTTTGACTCTGGCCAATCCCTTTCAAGAAGAGCACCAAAGGAGGTCAGTGGGATGTGTCTGGTCAAATATTTTGTACATGACCATCATCTCTCACCCCCTCAAGTATTTACAGACCTGAGAGCATTTCCTGCTGTTCCCCCCTGTTGAGTATCTGGTGTCTCTGCTCCAGCAGGACGGTCCTGTGGCCAAGAAGGACCACCCCAGCACTGCCCTTGGGTGCAGAAAACAAAACTAAATCAGCACAATGTGTTTAGTCCCACAAATGGCAGCAGGTTTACCCGGCCAGCAGTTAAACACAGCTCACGATAATGAGAACAAATCTGCGGGGGTGGTGGTGGGGAGATGGGGTGGAAAGAAGGAGGTTTATTCTCCAGAGTTTTTTGTAATCTTCACTCACCATATTTAGTAGGCTTGTGACTTGCCCTTGCTAGCTCATGGAGAATTCCCCCAAGTGTTTACTCCCACAACCTAGCAAATGCCTCAATACACATCATGGAAAAAATACAATCGACATCTTCACTCCCACTAGAGAAGGAATTCCGACTTGCCCGGCACAGACCGGGAGTATGAGCCTGTGAGAGAGACAAATGCTGCTTCATTAGCTCCCCTCAGATGTGGTTTACTCCTCAAATGACCTGGTCAGGGCTGCACCACCTCCCTCCTTTCCTTCACCTAAGGAACCCCTGACCTTTGGTCAGGGCAGTAGGGACAGGAATGTGGGTCCTTTAACCCTTTCCTCCGACATCCGCCAGCTGCTCTCCATGCGGTTCACAAAGCTGATGGTCCCGGGATTTCCAGGGATCCGGAGATGCCGTGAAGGGCAGGAGCAGAGCTCTGCAAAATGGCTTTCTTCCTGCTGTGCCTAGGGAAGAGCAGGATTTGATGGAGAGCCAAGTCTACCTCGTACAGAACATGGAAACAAAATGGGGATCACTGAGAGCAGAGATCACAGATCACAGATTGCCCAGGATTGCTTTGGAACCTCTGTTTCTACAAAACTTTAGTAGAGGAAAAAACAGTAATGAGGCCATTTGGACTCTGTCAACGTGTTCTCAAACTGCCCACATGACAAGGACACACAGGAAATCATTTTAATTTATCAAATGTAGAATCTCCTACAACTGCAATGAAAATGAAATCGAGAGCTGGAGAGGGGAGCTGAAATGACAATGCTCAGCGCTTCTGATGATTCAGCATTTCTGACCAGGAATTTCTTTGTCCATATTGGCAAATTTGGGGAATTTCCGTTGAGGGAAGTGGTGGAATCGCCATCCCTAGAAGTGTTCAAAAAACTCGTATATGTGGCACCTGGGGACATAGTTTAGTGGTGGGTTTGGTAGTGCAGGGTTAACGCTTGGATTTGATGATCTAGGAGGTCTTTTCCAACCTCACCAATCCCGTGTTTTCGCAAATGAGGCATGGTGTGAATGCAGCACCCAGCCAGCTCTCCTCTGCTGCTGTCCCCTGGTCTGGTCCCATCATAGCCCAGCACAGGAGACATCAGGAAGATGATGCTGACTTATTTGCACTGGAGAGGTCTTGGAGATTGTGCAGGGAGCAATCACAGAGGTGCAGGGACACCGAAAAGGCAGCGAAATTCAACAGCACCTGTGCAAGTCCACGGTGCTTAATTTGCCCACTCAGTGAGGATGATCAGCCATGGAGCACTGGCATGTGGTGTCAGCACGGCTGTGCCGGGGGTTCAAGTGCTCACGTGCTCTTGGTAGAGCAAAAGGAACACTCAGGGTGACTTTAGACTCTTGTGCTAAAGGAATATGATCTTTACCTGTTTTCCCAGTGGCTAAAACCCACCAGTAGCGTGACACCACCAGTCTCTGCCAGGGTAGAACCTGTGGTATGGTGGCTAGTGAGGGATGTGGGCTCAGGCTGGAAACACGTGGTCTGTAACCCCTGACATGATATTACACTCCTAATCTCTCCTTTCCACACTAAAATCACAGGAACTACCCCAATTACCCCGATTTTTTCCTCCAGCTCTTATTTCTTCATGCACATCCTTTCCTTCTTCATGAGGAGAAAGCACCTCTCAGGGCACGCTGAGCTATTGCAGTATTTACCTAAAACACAACACAAACTTCTAATTAAAGGAGAGAGGGCTTGGCAAAAGAATATTAAAGCGTTTCAAGTCTCCTGAAATCCTTTGTGTTGAACAGCTTTGGGAAATGGGGCCTGCTGCCACCCTCCCCCTCTTGGGAGCGTTCCCCAGGGCAGTGCCCGGGTAGCAGCTGCTGCTGCTCCGGGGGAGTCAGCCCAGCCTGACACACAAATAAATACCACAGGAAGAAATGCTTTCTTCCAACAAAGACCTGGGGAAGAAACCCTGGGCAGGAGGAGAGGAGGGGAGCATGCATCCTGCACCTGAGGAGCTTTGGGGTAGCAGGGGAAGCTTGGTCTGAAATAGAGGAGGGAGGAAAGGCAGGAATGGATATAGCTGCAAACAGGTATGATGCAGATGTCATGCAAAACAGACATAATTGCATAAAGCTCCACTTTCCACAGCCCCTTTAACCTTCGTATTTCAGCCTGAAAAAAGGGCAGACTTAAAGCACAGAAGGATTTAATACCTGCAGGCGTGGAGGGGCAGATTCACATGAAAACCAGCGTGAGCATTTAGGGTGGAAAAGGGATTTTGTTTGTTCAGCTCTGGTGCTCCTCACCCACAGGTGAGAGAGGCCGGAAAATGTGTTCTACACAGGATTGTGTGTGCAGAAAGAGCAGGTGGCAGAAGGAACCCCCACCCAGTGCCGATTCTGTGTTGCTCAAGTCTAAGAAATTGTGTCCTTGGTTGCATGAACAACTTCTGCAAAGTCTTCATTTGCATTTTAATGGAACTCTTTCTAGGAAGGTGGTGCTTGGACTCTGTTGCAATATAAAATGAAGATGTAATTAAAAACATGCCAGAGTGAAAAGGCATTTTGTTTTCATTAATCAGGTTTATTCAGAGTCTTTTCAAAATTAAAGGTATTTAGGGTATGTGGGAGGAAACGGGGGGAGGAAAACACATGACGGAACATCCGTTTATTTAAATTACAGATTAAAAAGTGGAAAACACACTTTTTCTGAGGGGATGTCCTAGGGATTAAAAGCACCTTACAGAAATGGATTTGAATGAAGAGTAGGCATAAAAGTCAAGCCTAAGATTTCAACAGCAGGTCTGCCTACTTGAAAGCCAGAGATGAAGGAAATATATAGGATGAGGGAAAGGAAACCACGGAGGAAATTTTTAAACCTTCGGCACGCAATTATCCAGGCAATCACTGTGATTACACACCTAAGTCAGTTAACTATGCAAACGGCCAGCCCCGTTGGTCAGACACGTGTTTCCCCAATTTCGGGCGCAATCACAGCATGCAGCTGCTGATAAACATTTTGCAAACGTTTTATCTGCTGGACCAGCTCCTGCTTTCACAATCCAGCGACCGCACGGCACCGAGAGCGATTCCCCCGCTCACCGCAGCCATCGTGCGACCGCGCCGACTTCCCCCACGCTCCAGACCTATCCTGCCCTGTTAAGCTCCGTCCTTTGAAATATAGGGCAGTTTCTGTCAGATCCTTCAGCGCGACAGTCAAAAGGGCAAAGCCCTGCCCTTTGTTGCAGCGGGAGGTTTTCCATCGCGGAGCTGACTGTGATCTCCATCCGCTGTGATCTCCATCCTTCCCCGACCACCGGCCTCGCTCTCTGGCCATTACGGGTCAGGGGGCTCCGAACTGCACTTATTTTACGTTATTTCATTTCAGGGGATTGTGTGAAATACATCTCAAGTGCGTACAAGAAGGGGAAAGTGATTTTTTTTTTTTTTTCCTCCCTGCAAGGTCCGGAGGAGGCTGCGGCACTGCCCCGCTCCAATGCCCGCCGTCCTCCATCCCGCGGTGGGGCTGAGGGGACGCGCCCCGCTGAGGGCGCACAGCCGCCCCTCCCGGAGCCAGGCGCACCTGCCGGGGGCAGGAGACACGCGTGGAGGCCCAGAGAGGTCCGGAGCAGGAGCAGGACCGGAGCTAGGACCGGGATCGGGACCGGGACAGGGAGCGGTCCCGGGGTCCCTCCGCCGCCCCCGCCTCAGCGCAGCCCCCGCGCTGTCCCGGCGTGCCCCGCGCGCCGCGCGCCCCCGCCCTCCCTCACTTCCGGTGTCCGGCAGTGGCAGCGCCGCCGGCGGCGCCCCCGCTCCCCCGGCGCAAGGGGAGGGGGCGTGGTCAAGGGGCGTGGCTGACGGAGGGGCCGCCGTCCAATCACCGCCCGCCGCTGGGGGAGAGTGGGCGGGGACAGCGCCGGCACGCGCCGCGCGGCACCGCCCCCCCGCGCCC
>VZTE01004705.1:644339-675004 GCA_013397775.1 Eulacestoma nigropectus
CTTTCTCCCCCTCCTCTCCTTTTTTTTTTTTTTTTTTTTTTAAAGCCAGGCCTGTTTTGGGTTATTGTCTCCCCCTAAAGCCAGACATAGATCGCCTGGCCTTGCCTCCATTTTAATTGCAGGCTGAAATGGGGGAAGTGACCCTCTTTAAAAAAAAAAGAAATACAAAAAACCCAACAGGCAAACAAAAAAAAAACCTTGAAAAAATAATGCTGTTCCTTTGGGGGGATATAGGTGATTTTTGGTAAGGCTGTAACAAGTGCAAAAGTGGCTGGAAATGTTCTCTGTCATGCTGGGAAACTAGTGAGGTGTCCTCCCCCCTCCCCAGAAAAAAGTGCTGGTAGAATTTGGCGGAGGGGAGAAGGAGAGGTGCTGGGAAAAGCAGGGGTTGTGCTGCTGGATTGCCTTTGTGTCTCTGTAAATAGACATGTCAGTTCCCAAAGTAATACAAGTAGTGTCTGATAACTCAATCCCAGATGACAAATAGAGAATGGAGCAGATTTTCAGGACTGTAATAGTGGGAGGATTTCTCTTTTGAAATGGAGAGGAAAAAAATGTTGGTACCTCCTGAGGAGGTTCTTCCCCGGCGCGTTATTGTGAAGTGGAGCATTCGGATGGAATCCGGAGACATAAACCCATATTTATTTATTTTTACACCTGACCGGGGAAAGATAAACAAAGGAGAGTTTAACAGCTCTTTAATGAATTCCTCATGCTTTTTATTTTGCAATCCCAATGATTCATTTGGCAAGCCTTACAGGACGGGATTATTATCAGCATTGTTTAAAGCCATGCTAATTAGGAGATGTGTTTAGCAAACAGTGGCATTGTAGACACCTGTACCAAAGTTCTTGTGTGCATTTTAATTGCATCACTGGTATCATTTTTAGCATTTAGTCGCTGTCATAGAGATGTTGGTCTCAGTTTGTGGACTCAATCAAGTGTTTATTGAGTGTGGGTTCTCTGTGTGCACGGATCAGCCCTGCTACTAATGCATTAAATGTGTTTTCTCAAAAAAGACAGGGAGTATTTTTTCACTTTTTATTTTTATTTCCCTGTGGGGATGATAAGAAAAGGCAGTGATACCCAAGAAGAGTGAGAAAAACATAATTTTTGAAGAAGAAGCTTTCTGTGACTGGATAGCTCTTTCACTTTAATCAATACCTCACTTTTATGCTTTTATAGCCTCTTTTAATTGGAAATAAAATTTGACTTTCCCCCTCTAAACTCTCTCGCTGTTTGTCAAGTTTTATATTTTGAAATCCTTAGTGATGGAAAAAATGGGTGGAGTGTATTATTAGTCACAATATTTTCAACATGCGGTGAGGAATTGCAGCTTTGAGGTGTTTTTTGGGAACCGATCCGGAACGGGCAGAGGAGCTGCCCCATGGGCTTAAGGGAGAGCTACAGGACAGGATTCAGGGGGCTCCCAAATGCACATTGCTGAAAAATATTCCATGGTTTGGTGCATTCATGGGATAACTGTAACTGAAATAGAAAACGAATCTTTTGGTTTTGATGCAGCTTGTCCAGGAGGGGGAAACTCACTCACAGTGAAACTTCTCTCGCGGTTGTTTTCATAGACTGTGTGTTCGCCCGGGTGGAATTGAGACAATTTCAGTCTGGTACCAAAAACGGGGCATTCTAGTAACTCTCAAGTTAGGTGTGTATTCCTGTGCTTTAAATGCTGCTCCGTTCTGGAGTGTGTAGGACTCAGCTTTTGAAAACATGACCTGTACTCGGGGTTCTTGGAGACTGGAGAAAATGGGCCACTTTCTCCCCGTGGTCTTTGTTTTCTGGGACAGTTGTACAACAGTGGATATGTTCTTTGCAAGAGGATTTTTTTTTTTTTTAATTTTAATATCTGGAAGTGCTTAGAGGAAAACCAGTTTAGCAGCTCCCCCCTCCCCAGCAGCCCTCTGTCAAAACGAAAAATGCCTCATGTTTGGAAGATCTGTTAATTGCCTGCTTTTCCTCTGCAGATGTGTTGTATTGCTGTGAGGTTGAGCATATTCTTTTTGTCTTTGCTATCCACTTGGGTGGATTTTTTTTTTTTTTTAAATTTAGATCCGTGTTTTTGAAGTTTCTAAGCAAAGTTTCCTGTCCTCGCAGCAGCAGTGCAGAGCAGGCTGACACCCAATCCAAACTGCCACTGCCTGCTTTCAGGGCAGAATTATTTCATAAACAGCTCAACCTTTCCCAGGACATTCTTCCCTTCGTGTTGCCGGTTTTACTGGCTGCTCCAGAGCACTCTGTAACGCTTTCCAGACTCCCCCTAAATTGGTAAAAAGCATTCACAGTGGTTTTCCGTGCTCCTGTATGGTTAGTTTAATGGGCAAACAGAAGGGCAGGGAGAGGGCTTAGTTTAAGTCTTTGAAGAGCTACCTGCAGTTGTAATGGTTATCCCACATGTCCATTATAATTCCCAGGAGGCAGCAATCTGTGTCCATTCCTGGCTGTGAGCATTACCCTGGAAAATTCTGACACTTTACACAGAGAGATTAATTCCGTTTTTATATTTCGCTCCTGGCTTGTGTTTGGCTCGAATATTTTGAAGTGCGGGGCTCACCTGTGTTTTCTGTGTGTGATATTTGAAACTTGAAGCGTGTTAATAGTGGAAGTGAGCGCGCCGCAGGTTGTGTGCAGAGAGCAGGGGTCACGTTAGGAGAGAGCACGCGGAGCAACCGCGGCTGCGAGGCAGAGGCAGGAATTTGGTCTGCGGGAAGTCCTGCGATCCTACTCCATCCCTAAAGCATCTCTGTGGGAGTGTTTGTGATATTTGGGCAAACACAATAACAGTCAGGGCTCCAGGGTTAAAATTTGTTGCTTCAAAACTTCACTTTATTCCCTTCCTGAGGACTTCTTGTATGTTTGTGTTTGCAGCCCCCTTAAATACATCCTTCAGTAGTTGGGTTTCTCAGTTCTCTCTGGATCTTCAGTCCTTTAGGCAGGATGAGAAATAAAAGCCTGTATCTCTTCGTGCGGGGCTTCTTTCCATGAGATGCAAGAGGGAAGAATCTCAACTTCCCTAAACAGTTCAGTAGTTTCCTGGTTCGTGCTGCCTTGGTGTGTTTGGATGCACAAGGATGCCCAGTTTACAGGGAAATCTGCTCTTTGGGACTCAGTTCCCATCCTGCAGCTGTTGATTGAACGTGCTGGTGTATAACTTCTTGTTACCCATCTCCCATTCTGTGAAACGGGGGTTTACTCAGCTCTCCCAAACATTTTCTGTTATATTGATGAAAAATTGTGCTAGAAGTGCTTATTCTTCATAAAGGCAAACCAGTGTGAAGTCCTGGCTGAATTCCCTCTGGAATGTGGTGGAGTCCAGAGGCTCGTGGGTGGGGTTTGCTGTCCCTTACCAAGTCAGCTGTGGTGTAGTTATTTTCTGAACAGTCGCTTTAACTTTTTCATAGCCATGTATTTATGAAACATCAGGTTGCTGCCGAGATGTTGGTTTGGAATAGCTTCCGAGCACTCCAGAGGCAGGGTGAGATCCTTGACAGCCATTCTAATGAGATGGAATTGTGTCCCACTTGGGGGTGTTCAGTTGTGCATAGGTAAGGATGTCCCTGGCACAGGAGGGGAGAGGCGGCTTTGCTGAAAAGTGACAGGTAGATGCTGAGTTAGAGCTGAAACTCACTTTTTTGCCTTGATTTTTGGGGATGTGGCTGGCTTTTATTCCAGACCAGACAGTGGTGATCTTGTCCTGTTGCTCACTTGACTCATGTGTGTACTTCGGAAGAAAAACACCCTGCAAATGCTGGAAGTTGCCCCGTGTTTGCTTTATAGGAAGTCTGAGTTGGCATCTCCTGTAGTGGAAAAAGGCACCAAGGTGTCAAAAAAATTCTACAAACACATCGACGAGCTTGTGTGTGGATTAAGATACACTTGTTAACGAGAATGTCAGTATGTACCAGGACCTTACCTGCCCAAGAACCCTACTTAGAAAAGGGTTTTGTATATTAAGGAGTATGTTTATACCTCTGTATACTGAAATACCTCATTATCTTTCCTAATTATTTCCTTGTCATATGTTGAACAAACTGCTTACTCCATCCAAGTGAGTTTGCTTCCTGGTATTTCTCACCCCGTGGAGAAGAGCTCTGCAGAAAGCTGATATTTCAGGGGTTTGGCTCTCTCTCTTTGAGGAAAGGGTTAAACAAAATTTGCACCTTTTGCACTGATACAGCACCAGAGGAAATACCTTCCTGACTAGTGCTCAGATCATGTCCTGAAACAGAAGAATCAATGGTCTGTATTGGACATTAGGTGCTTAAAATACCCAAACCCAACTAATTTAAGTGCTGATAAACGGAGTAGTCAGGGCCCAGTTGCTCCTAACAGTCCTGCTACTATAAGGTTGGAGAATGAGGTGGTGGCTAAATATAAAACGAGTTTTTTGACTTCCTTCTTGTTACCACTGTGTCCTTCTTGGCTTCACTCCACTTCTTTTTTTTTTTTTTTCTTTTTTTTAGTAGTAGTTGATCAAATCTGGATTATGAGATTTGTGCTAAAAAATTGACCAGGATCCTTACCCAAGGCGTGGAGGGCTTGTACCATGAATTACACAAACAGAATTGGGTTGTTCTCAGAGCCCTTCATATGTTATCTTTAGTTTTGCACTGGCTGATTCTTTTACTCTTAGATTATTCATGACTCCTTGTGTGTCTTCTGTGTCTTTTAGGTGACCTTTCTCTCAGTTTCTACCCCTGCTTTACTTCTTTTTAAAAATCACCTCATGATTCTTCCTCCTTTGGCTCCCTCCCTTTTTACGTATTGAGTTTGGGAACTTTGGCAAAGATCCCCTAATTAAAAAGCCAAAAACCAATGAGAAAGTTTGGGGGAAACCATTCTTCAGGGCAATTCCCAGTGTGATAAGTTTACAGTTCTCTAATCCTCTTTTTTTAAAGGTACTTTTTATGTTGCTTTTTGACTAATAGATGCACAAGAGCAGAGTTTTTTTGCTTAGATTTCTTTTGTGACTTTTTAAAGTAAAAGCTTAAGATCTTGTAGGAGATTTTAAGGAGATCTAATGGCACTTGGACAGGTAAGTGTCATATGAGCCACAGGCATTTGAGTTTTTTCAGGTTCTTTTTTAATCTTCACTGCTATAGTAGCAGATCTATCTGTAGCTAAATTCTTATATTTTTTTGATGCCACCAGACTTCTCAAGCCTGGTGTCCTGTACCAGTTCTGCCAAGTTCTTGCTGTGTTCTGCAGGGTCCATGACATGAGTAGTGTTGGATCTGTTCTTCTCCTGGTGCAACCAGATGAGAGAGAGAACAGAGATCAAAAATAGGGGAATGATTCGAGCAACTGTTACTGTACTGTGATGAAGAGAGCATGGAGAAACAGGCAGATGGACAGAGTTGGAAGTTATGGGGAAATGAATAAGGGAAATGCAGAGGAAATCCAAGTGCAGTGGAAATACTGCTGCAAGCGAGCAGTTGGAACTGGGTGCACACACCTGTGCCCTGTTGGAAAGGTGCATCCTGTGGTATTAGCAGCTTGTTACCCATTGGAATATTGTATTTCAGGCTGCATAGCTTTTACAGGCATGGAAAATAAAGCTTCTGTTAGTTATTTGCATCTTCATTTTTGTGTTTGGGGCTTTTTTTCCAATTTTTTTTAATGTTTGCAAGAGGAGCAAAGTGCTTTCCTTGGTACTTTTGTGAATGCCACTTGGCAGTTAAAATCTGAGGGTCGTGCTGGCTTTTGAAGGCTGTAATTCAGTCGAGATGGATAGGAATAAAACTCAAATATCGTCCTTTCGTACAACATGGACACATGATTTTTCTGTAACCTTAGGCAAATACTTTGGTTTGGAGGGGAATCGCTGTAAACAAGAGGTGAGATTGATTCCAACCCCATTTAAAGTGTGTGGGTGGCAGAGGTCACAGAAACATTAACTGAAACTTACATGTCAACTGAAACAATGTTGTTAAATTTTTAAAAATCCTTTTGTAAACTGCGGGTTTTTTACAGTGACTTTTTCAAAGCACTCCTGTCTGGAAGCATAGTCAGAAGTTGTTAACAGTCTTCATATTGGTGTGTTAAACTCTTTCTTTACATTAACACAAGGACTACATAATTTTTCCTGCATGATTAATTATAGGAATATATCGAAATGCTTCTTGTTGAAATGGCAAACAGTGTTGTAAATGTGCAGTTATTTTAGATGTAATTATGTGACACTGAAGGGCTTTGTATTGAGTTAAAGTTTGAATTTTAATGTTTGCCTCCTATTCTTTCCATTTCCAAACACAGGACATCTGATGAACCTTTTGGAGCTTCTTACCAGAGACCATTCTCCTCTCTTCATTGAAACATGCACTGTCCAGCTGTGAAACATTGCAAGGTTTATTTTTGCTGACAGGAAACACTTTCAAGTATCGGTAAGTTCTCAGCATTTTAAGATATTTTTGTCTTGTGGTATGGGAAAGAGAAAGAGGACCTGGAGATAACATTGTCATGAGGGCTGACAGTTCTTTATAAAACTTGACTTAACATTGATAATGAGGGCTCATTTAGAAATCTTAGTCATCTGCAAAAGTTGGAGACATACCTCTGGCTGTTCTGCTCCTTCCCTGTGGCAGAGGTGCTTCCATCCATCACAGTAACTCGGTTCTCATCTGTTTGATCGGGAGAGGAAAGCAGGTGCAGAGCTCAAAGCAAGAAGAAAAGGTGCAGGGTTCAGCTTTGCCATTTTTACCAGTCTGTTCTGGCTCTTTTTGTGCTCTGGGACAGGTGTGAGTGAGAGTTTTAACAGTAACAGCCCCAAGTCTAAGTAGAAATACATACACTTTGTTACACTTTGCTAACAAAGTAATTTCCCGTCTGTCTGGGTTGGTCTGGCTCCCTCACTTCACCACTTTATTTTTTCTTAACTGCCCGAATAACAGGACTAAAAAGAGCTCGCCAAAACAATTGCTATGGAGCAGCAATCAGAATTAGAGAAAGGCAAGACTTGGCAGTCCAGAATAGAAATTGAGAACAAAGTCACTGGTGTTTGCTTCAGTTGGGTCATATTTGTTTTCAAGATTTTCAGTTCTGCTGTTTGCCGTAAGAGTGCTTGGATTTTCCTTATTACTTCCTTTGTTTATTAGATATTTTATTTCACCTTCTATAGTGGCGTTAATTTGTGTTGGAAAAGCTTTCTTAATTTTTATCTGCTGATGTTTCCTTTGACAGTCTGTTACTACAGAAGGTCAGTCTTGAAATCACCAGTATTGATTTATAGCTTATTTTCATTAAGAGAGCTAATCTGTGTATTGAAGATATTTGAAATGCAGAGATCAAAAAAGACTTTGTCATGGCTAACAATATAAAGCTTTGAATAAAATGGACTCAGAAGTGTAAGTTGTAAGTTAGATGTTGCCAGTGTGGTGTATATGCTATTCTGAAGAAAATAAACTCTGTTTTGTATTAGAAAAATAGGTGTTCAAGATGATTGTTTTAGTGGATGTGTCCTCACAGACAAAAGCCTTGGTGTAGCTGACCTATTCCTACTCCTTGTACCTTGTAACCATAAACACTCAGGTTTTCTCTCAGAAGCCGATCTGTAAATGTGTCTTACTATGCCTAAATATCTCTATTTTACATAAAACTTTAAAAAT
The DNA here is from genome assembly GCA_013397775.1 of Eulacestoma nigropectus. Lineage (NCBI taxonomy): Eukaryota > Metazoa > Chordata > Aves > Passeriformes > Eulacestoma > Eulacestoma nigropectus. Next base: position 651,959 of record VZTE01004705.1, read on the forward strand.
CTCGGGATTGTTTGGTCTCTTAACCCGGAATGGTGTCAGCCACTAGAAACTGGCAACTAAACATTTCAAGAGGAAATTCTCCTGAGTGTTCCACTGCAAATTTCTTTCAGGAGCTGTACTGCTGGCTTTTAAACCTCAGTATTTTATAGGTCAGATAAGGTGAGTCTCTTTAAAGAGTCATTAAAGTGAGAATGTTTTGAAAAGCTCCCAAACAGGAAACCCTGTTGTTCAAGGGTCTGATTGAAGTTTTAGTAGCTAAAATTAGACTTTTTGTTCCCATATCTTTGAGAAGTAACTCTTGCTTACATTATTACAAAGTGGTAGCCAGGCTTTAATTACTTTTAATGTATTGATATGCTTGGAGTTAACTTTTTGGGAGTTCATTAAGTTGTAAGTAGGGATTCATTAACTTGCAAGTAGGGATGTCACAACTGTGAGTTTGGAGGGAAAGGACTTCAAAACATCTCACTGTTGTTCAGTCATCTTGTAGTTTATTGCTACTAATTTCTTCTGGTTTTGTTTTTTGTCATAGTTCTGTCTTTCTCCTACAAGAGTTCACACCAGTGCTGTCGGAAGGTCACGGAACAGGGCACTGCCTGTGCTGCCCTGGGGCTGTTGATGTCCTCAGCTGTCGTAGGAGAAACACTAGACCTGGAACCCAGTTTGTTACTGGTAAGAAGTAATTGTCTTGGATTTCATTTGTTTATTTACTCAATATTACAGTTTACATGTCTAACAAAATCAGCAAAACTCACTTGTTACTTTTAAGAACAATATAGCAAAATATGCATATCTGGTCTTTTCTTTTTTCCCCCCTAATATTTTTAACTTTACAGTTTCTAAATTTCTAATTCTAATTACCCTCCTCCCAAAAGGTAGAGGACAGTAGTTTTCACTTACCTCTCATTTTCAGTCCTGGTTTTCTCTTGAAAATTCTTCATGTGCTGTCAGAGCTAATGAAGGTTAATAAATGGATTTTTCTATGAAATCCTGTGTTTTGATTGCACTTCTATGCTGTCCAGCTCCTTCACGTTGGTTGACCCATAACTTCAGGTGGATGGTTTGATAAGTCAAAGGCCACAGCCAAGTCTCTGGTTTAGAGTTTTGGAGTAGAGAGTGAAATGTTTAATGATGACTCCCTGCTGTTTTAAGTTTTGCTGTTGGAGTTAGATTTTGCTTGTGGTTCATGTCTGGACTGTGGAAACAAAGCTTTAATGGTATGATGAAATGCTGGAAGTGTGTAGTGTTCTACTCTGCTGTCTGAATTTTACTCGTGGACTTTCTGGATTGTATCTGCTACAGAGATTCTAAACAGAGATGTTGTCAATGCTGTCAGTGATGGGGCACTGTTGGCTTGAAGTTGGAGAAATTTTAGTGAATCCTGCTCAGACCAATGGTAACAAATTTGTGTAGGGACTTGAGGTTCTTTTTGCCCTACAATCACTGACAGTTCAGTGGGCCTATCAAATTTGGTAATAAAAATTGAATTAGTATTTTTCTTTAAGTTTACTGAAAATCATTTGCCTCCCAAATCCTGCCCTTTCTGTACTTCTATAATACTTCTCAAACTGAATGATAAAACTTTTCATTTTCTTCCTGTGACTCCCAGCCCATGAGGCTGAACATGCACTGTTGGGCTGCAATTAAACGTTCCCATCCCCAGTCATCACAGAGAAGTGGTACACGTTGTTTGCATGAAACCCTGAGCTCTGAGTAACCCCTCTGGCTCAAGGGTCTGGTCTGGTCTGTTTACAAACATCTGCCTCTTTCTCCTGGAATTCAGAGTTGTGGTTGAAATGACCAACTTAAAACAATGGATGATTGGTTTCGGGAATCAGAATAGGGTAAAAGAGTTTCCTTTTTGGCAACTGTTCATTTTTGTAAGCTGTTACTTACATCTCTTTTGGACAAAGCTGAGCATATTAATATAATTTGGTGTTATCTAGTATCAAGAAATTAAAACTCTTTCAGGATTGTGTGCTGCTGTTCCTCAAACACACTTGTAAGAAAACACTGCACTTGTGGAGGTTTGTGCTTGTAAAGCTCCTGTGCAGTGTCTTTGCAGGGAGTTACCTGAATATCCTGAGTCTTCTTTTTCTCTCCTTTACTGTCCTTTTCAGTTCCTAAGGGGTTATGTTCTCCCTTCTTTTCAGCACAGGGCAGATGGAGAGTAGGAATCCTGTGCATTTCTGTTGTCTTTAATTGGATAAAAATGAAACTTGCATACACACCATCTTGTTGTGCAAAGAAGCATTTCAAGCCCAATCTCACCTTACAGAGCTCCTTTGCAGAGGAATTCAAAAAATGTTGGAATGTCTTGGGAGTGGAAACATGGACAGGACACAGGGGAAGCAGAGAAGTGGGGTGTGTTTGTTGGGTTTTTGTGTAATAAAGCATTGGAGTGAATTGGAGTTCTTCTTTAATCTGTTTTTACTTTTCTCTGAAGGGAGAGGGAGGAGGAAACAACACATTTTTGGTTAAATTCCAGTTGGCATGTTTTCTCTAGGGAGCAGAGTGGTGGAGGAGTGCACTAGTGAGCATTTTGGTGCTCTTTAACTTGGGTCCTTGGTATTAGGGGTAGAAACAAACTGAGAAAATTGAAACAGACAAAGTGCCATGGAGTTTAAATCTTCAGTTCCCTTACATTCTGAGAGAAGAAAAAGTAAACAACCCACCAAATAAATCCTAACAACAGCAAAACCCCCCTAAAAAACCTCCAAGCCTTTTTTTTTTTTTTTTTTCCCTTGTTTTTCTGAGGGAAGGAAGTTTATTTTTGTTCCCACTACTTCCCAGGGGACTGCTCTGTAGAGGATTTCGTGTGCACTTCACTTCTCATCTGTGACTTTTTGTCAAAATTTAAGCAATTAACTGAGATTTAGATGCAACAAATTTCTGCCCCCTAATTTTAGTGATGTTAAGATTTTGGTTAGGAGACTCATTCATGGGGTGTGTGCTGAGAAGTTTGCCAATAAATAAATATTGGTGTTACTCTTCTTAAAACCTTTCCAATAGGAAGTGAAGTGTGATTTAGACTCTTACTGTGCCTTCAGGTGCTATTTTCATGTTTAAATAACTGTACTGACAGTGCAAAATAAACCACTTCCATAGGTTCACTCTAGCTGGGATTAAAGATTGTATAAATTATTAATGCTTACTTCAAGACCAGGTTTTTTTGATATGAAAAATAAAAGCAGGCCCATATCTTGGCGGAAGTTTGCATGAAAGTGACTCTTAAATCTTTGTGTTAAATCACTTTGTGTTCTTTTTGCTGTTACGTGCAATAGTTTGGCTTGAGACTTTTTTTTTTTTTAGTTATTTTTGGAGAAGTCATAGATTTGAATTACTGTACTGCCTGTGAATTGGCTTATGAAGAAAGCCTGATCTGCTGCAATTTTATTTTGTGGAAAATCTTCAGATGAGCTTTCATGGTTTGTTGGCTTCCTGGAAAGCTGTATTGTGGCCATGTGGCCTAAAGAATTCTAGTAGATGCTCAACTTTGAAAACCTTCATGTACTAAAAAGACCTGAGATAAACCAAAAAATACGTCATTAATCTTTGAGGTCTGTTTCTAAGAAATCTCCACAGTTTATTCCATCTTCACTGTGCTTCTACAGAAGTTCGAAGGGTACAGCTTTTCAGAAGAAATCTTTCCACAACATTTTTTAAGTGGAAATAAATATCCTTACCAGGGAAAAGGAAAAAAAAAGAAAAACAAACCATCAACAAGCCACAAAACAGCATGTAAAGTTGGAACACAAGAGCACGGGGTTTTAAAGCTTCCTGAATTTTTAACTACTAGCAAATTGCCTTAAATTTAACTTGGATTAATTCCCTAGTGATCCTTGACGTTAAACGGATGTTCTGGTTTGACATGGGTAGACAGAAAACTAATTAATTCCTCTGAATTTGAGGCGTATTTAATTTTCTCCCCCAAAGACCTCTCGTTTAAAAGGTACAGTGCTGTGACAGATGTTGGATGTGGAGCGACGTGTGTGAGGGAGCAGACCTTGTGACGGGAAAGATCAAGACATCTACAGTAATAATTCCTGATTTGGAAACTCTTACATTTTATTGATTCCACTGAACACGGGAGTATCCACTTCACTGCTTGCTTGAAAGTGCTATAATGTGCCCACCTCAGTGGCCAGTAAGGAGTCTTGCATAGATTTTTGTCTTTGTGTGTAGTAAAAATTCCCTGATACCTTTTCTCTGACCTTATCTTCTATTTCCTGAAGAGATGAGCAAGTGCTCCATCCATCCATCCATCCTTATTTGTCAATGCCTGAACCTCAAACTGCTCAAGTCTAAACCAAAAGTAGCAAGAGACATATTTTAAATTCTGTATTTCTGCCACAGGCAGCTTAAAAAAGGACATGATGTATCTGAAGTGGATTGTTATCAGTGGGGGGGGAACCTGACCCACTCAACTAAACTGAATATGTGTACGAGATACCAAAGAAATGAAGTCTTGAGGAATTGATATAATTTGCAGTTGAAGAAGGAAAAGTGTTGTGCCACAAATTCACAAGGGCAAGTAGAGACATTGACAAATACTGTGATACTAACCTGTACGGAATTGAGGAAGAGAAAATTATCCTTGCAGGAGATTTCCTGCCCCTCCTCCCCACAGTTCCAGGGAGTTGGTGTCTTGGAATATGGATTTTAATATCCATGAAGGAACAGTGAAAGGAAATGCCATATCCAAAACATTCTGATCCTTTCCTCACTGTGGGCTCTGAGGTTTTCTTACATCTTCCCCTGAATTGTGTGGATATGGCAGCTGTTGGAGACACAAGTGGTGATGGACAACTCACTTTATCCTATGTGGCAATTCATATTTCCTAAGGGGACTAAGCTGACTCTTCAACTCCAAAAAGTAGATGCAGTAGTGGTTTCTGGAATAAAGACAAAACTGAACTGTCACTCTGCCTTAAGAGGTGGTTCTTTCTAACATGGAGATGTTGGGAAGTGCTGGCAGCTACCTCCAGAGCCTGGATTAGAGAGATGCTGTGCTGGCTGGTGCCATCACAACCTTTTCAGGCCAAACACCTGGAAACTTATTTATTTATTTTCCCATACTCCCTGACCCTGATTCTTGGTTTGATTTTCATTGGTATATTTTATTTGAGACAGAGATGGTGTCTGGGTGAGGATTTGGTTTGAGGTCTCTGGGCAGATTTCTGTGGTAAATAGGTGTGTGCAGCTGCACTGGTATTGACCTCCTCCAGCTCAATAAAAAAAAAAAAAATTCTCTGTGCATTCTGTGCTTAATTCTGCAGAAAAGCTGCACGGCTTTGAAGGGGATGAACACAGTTCAGCCTGTTTGTGTTGCAGGAAGATGGTCCTTCCTCTCTCGAGGGAAGCAAACATTTCTCAATGATCAGGGACCAGCTGGCCTTGCAAATTAGGATTTCCGAGGCTGCAGAGAGGCAGCTCCATCCTTGCAGAACCGGAGGAGCTTGAAGCAGTCTTGCATAACTTGAACTTTTGAATCATCGGGTGGCTCTCTAGGAGAAGGTCCCACCTCACGGATGTTCTGTGGGCTGGGAGGTGCTTTTCTGGCCAACAGTGTTGACTAAACTGCAGCTATTTTGCTCCTGCCGATGATAATAATAGCACAGGGTAGGGGAAGGGGGCAGGGTGCTTCTGGATCTGTGTTCCACAGCCCAGGAAACAGACTTGCATGTGCCAAGGAAACTTCCTTAATCACGGCTGTGCTGCCCACTGCTGCGAGCCAGTTTGAGCAGATGGGACTGAATTTGTGTGAGCTCAGTGGATGCTAGAAAGGTGCTCCAGGCTGGAAACAGCCTCCTTAATGCCAGTGCTAACATTGAACCACGTGTCCTTCAAGGCTGTAAGACCTCAGAGGTTTTGTTTTTATGAGTAACAACCAGTAGCCTAAATCCAGGCTTCTGATGTGTGTGCCTACACATAATAACATTTGGAACTGGGTCCAATTTTACAGTTGCGTGTTGACACGTGGACCCTCCTATCAATTCTACAATTGGGCCTTTTTATATTGAAACAAATTTTAAGCTTCTGAGAGAAAGGCGTAAGATATCCTTCACCTTGGTGCTCTTAATTAGTGGGACCATTAAACCACTGTTCCATGGTAGATTGATAGTAAGTTCCAAAAAAAGTGGTATAAGCTAGAGAAAATGGCAGAATTGAATGCCAAAGAATTTGTAAAGCTGTGGCATCAAAGGCAAATACGGAATTGCAAAGATAGTAACTGGAAAAAATTCAATCTGAAAATCCTAGCACTGCTGATTACTGTCAACATTTAGGACCTTGTTTTCTGTTTTGGAGTCTAAGAGAAGGATCAGCTGGAGCATAATGTATGAGATAACTTGCTGCTGGCACTAACTGACCTTTTATTTTGGATAATACTGCCAAATTTTATGAAAAGTGATCAAAAGCCCTGTGAATTTTTCTCAGCTTTATGTTGGTTATAAGGATCGTTTCTTTAGCTGATCATGAGAATTTCTCTACTCAGTATCTGAGGGTGGCTGTGGGGAAATAACCATGTTTGTTGCAAAATATTGCTTGTAAGTAGTTAAGCTTCAAATAACATTAATTTCATAGTCGTGATCTATTGCCAGTTTAGTTTGGATGGGGACTTAAAACTCTGTGATCTGTGGTCTTGGATTTGCTTGTTGCTCTTCTGACTTTTAAACCATGTTTATAGCCCCTCCATGGCAGTATAACAAGGGAAGTGCTGGGTTCAATCAGCTCTTGCTGTTTGAGGATTTCAGCTCTTCTGTGTGCTGCACACGATGCTTGTTCCCTCAAGGAAAATGTGTTACAGTGTGCCTCTCAGTAGTCTGTGAGCATCTGAGCATGATTTCAAGTGCAGCATCTCTTTCAAAACCAAACTTCAGCAAATTCACAGTAAAAACTGACAGCTGTTGTTCTCTGGTTACTTCAGATGGGTTTTCTTACAAGTCTGTAGTAACTTAAAGAAACATTTCTCTGGGATGTTACGAGCCGCTGGAGGATTGGCTTCAAATCTAGTCCTTTTTAACGTAAATTATTCGAAGTCTGGTGAAAGTAAGGTGCATTTTGTAATGCATGTGGAGTCATTGCAGGTAGTAGCTGTATTTGTGGCACACTTCCCAGATGAACCTGTTGCTTCTTTTGGTACGGCCTGGGGTTTGTCTCAGTCTTGTCTTGGATTTTGTAATCCTGTCATTTCCTTCCCCCTGCAGGACTTGTGGAAGCGGAAACATAAAGATCTCCAAATGAATAACCGAAAGGAAGATATGGAGATTGCTTCCCACTACCGTCACCTGCTGCGGGAGCTGAACGAGCAGAGGCAGCACGGGATCCTCTGCGACGTCTGCATCATTGTGGAGGGCAAGATCTTCAAAGCGCACAAAAATGTTCTCCTGGGGAGTAGCCGCTACTTCAAAACCCTCTACTGCCAGGTCCAGAAAACCTCCGACCAGGCCACAGTCACCCACCTGGACATCGTCACCGCCCAGGGCTTTAAGGCAATCATTGACTTCATGTATTCCGCACACCTGGCGCTGACCAGCAGGAACGTCATCGAGGTGATGTCGGCTGCCAGCTACCTGCAGATGACAGACATCGTGCAGGCCTGTCACAACTTCATCAAAGCAGCTCTGGACATAAGCATCAAGTCTGATGCCTCGGAGGACCTGGTCGATTATGAGCTGGGAGCCCCTTCCAGCAGCAGCACGGACGCTCTGATTTCGGCGGTCGTGGCTGGCAGGAGTATATCCCCCTGGTTAGCTCGGAGAACGAGCCCGGCAAACTCCTCTGGGGACTCAGCCATTGCCAGCTGCCACGAGGGAGGGAGTAGTTATGGGAAAGAGGATCAAGAACCAAAACCAGACAGCCACGAAGACATTTCGTCCCAGTCTCTCTGGGCTAGTGACGTGGGCTATGGGTCTTTGCGTATCAAAGAGGAGCAGGTCTCACCGTCCCATTACGGAGGGGGTGAGCTGCATCCTGCCAAGGATGGTGCAATACAGAGTGGGTTCTCAGAGCAAGGAGTGGGGGATGGCTGGCAGCCCACGGGCCGCAGGAAGAACAGGAAAAACAAAGAAACTGTGAGACATATTACACAGCAAGTGGAGGATGACAGCAGGGCAAATTCTCCTGTGCTGTCCCTTTTACCTGCCTCAGGATGGCCGTACAGCAGTCGAGACCCAAGTAAGTCATTCTTCCAGTTTTTGGGGATGAAACTGAAAACGTTGAGTTAATTAGATCTGTTTATGGGATGATCTTATCAGCCTCTGAAATAGGAGCTTGCCAGAAATAGAAAAATGTAGAAACTTGTGTTGCCAGCAATTCAGAAGCACCAAGCACTGTGTTGTTCAGTCAGGAGCCTTAATGGAGGCTGGTTCTCCTGTAAAAGTGGTTGTTTTATTTTGTCCTTGAACAGCCTAAATCACCCCAAAACACCACTAATTGTTGGAATTAATGAGAGAAAAGGTTAAAGGAATTTATTTGAGCATGTGTGCACATTGATGTCAAAGTTGAAGAATTTTCCTTGCACTGTATATTGATGATGTAATTACACCACACGCACTGGTGTAATTTAGTCTTACCGATACCATCGTCAGAATTCCCTGATACTCAGGTGTCACTTTCTCTTGGGTAAGAAAACCATCACAGCTTGTTGCTGGTAATGGCAGGATAAGTGTTTAGTAACTCTCAAGAACAACATGTTTTCCTGAGGCACTACTATGGCTTCAAGTGTATTTTGATGTGTGACTACTTGTGGTCTGAGACGAGTGGCTGCATTTAAAGTGTGTAGCCAGCGAGAAAATTGTTTTCTTGACTTCCTTTAAATCTTCAGTAGTTATTTTTTTGTCTCAAGATAACTGTCCCATTTGATTCATTAATCAGTGGCAATAAATAGATTCAGGAATGCTTCTCAACTAGGAGTTTTGTGTTTTTTTCTAAGGACTTTACAGAACTGTGTTAGTAAACTGTCTCAAGCTGACTTCAAGAACTTAGTCTGTGCTGTGAGTTAGCCTGTGTTTCATTGCATACCAGAATCCAAGTCAGCCAGGAGAAGGGTGTGTGAGATTATAGACTTTTATGTTGCCAAATTTGGATGAAAAAAAAAAATACAAAGAGTACTGAAAGTCTTAAAAGTCTTTATGGGCTGAAAAGGGAGGTTGAAGTTGCTCACATACTGGAGTTTAAATGTGGTTTTCATTGAACAGTAACTCTGCAAATGTCTTGAGATTTATTATGTTTTATGGTTGTCTGCTGCAGCAAGCTTGCATGTAATTATTCTAATTAGCTGATGATAAAATCTAAACAACGTCAGTTAGAAGAAAAATGTGAGATCATTTAAGATAACAGTGATTTATGAAGAATCTCATTTTTACAATGGATATATTTTATCCTTGTTTTGAGTGAAGACTCAGCATGGATTGCCTGGTCTCTGTTCTCATGCAACTATTTTTCACTTTCCATGGCATCCCATAAAAACAGCTCAGCCACTTGTACTGAGGGATGTGGGTTTGGACAGGTACGTGGAGTGAACCAGACATGTTGGAGGGACTGCAGAAACAGAGCTGCAGCTCTGAGCCTCTTGGAAAGCTGGATATAGATTGAGTGTCTTTACTGAAAATAGTACAGAATAGAAGAGATTGTATTACTGGAAGCTGAATGAAACTTAGCTTATTTAATTCCTAATTGTTAAGGAATTAAATTGCAGTGGCTGTTTGTAGATGAGAGGAAGATGCCTCGCAGGGTTGACTCAGCACAGTGCTGAGACAGCACGTCAGCAGGCACATCAAATTATTTGTTCCAAATCTTGTCTGAAATGAAGTTTCCAATAAAGGAGGTGGTTCCAATGGTGGGAAAAGGGCAGCTGAATGGTAGTGGCTGGGGGAAGAGTTTCAGTATTCCAACAATGCTGGTAAAAGAAAAGGAAAAAATGAATGGCAACACTTCTTGCTGGCCAAAATGAAAAGTCTGAGGGGCTGCCTGTGCTGGCAGAGAGCAGCATGTCCATGAGGAAAAAGGGGGGCGTGTGGAGACTGAGCTGCTCCTCAGTTCCCCATATTGGCCATCTGGAGAGGTGAATGCAGGTGAAATTCTCCTTTCTGCCCTGCTGGCAAGGGAGGTTTCTCTGCGTTGTGGGTCTGAAATTGTGGGGTGGGTGCCTGTGGGCTTAACTGCCAGGATTGTCTCTGTAAGCCCTGCGTGTGTCTTAGGTCAAGTTGTGGTGTCTTTATGGATTTTTTTTTTTGTATGATTTCAAAGGATTTGAGATCTGTACATGTTCAGTTTCAGTTAACCTTGGACACCTTGTCCACAGGCAGCCTCTCGTGTGGTAAACCTGTGGTTTGAGGGAAATCGCATGGGCGCTCAGGTGAGGCTGCTGCTCTTTCACTGTGAAGTAAAAGCATCCCTGCTACCCCAAAAACATCTCTGTCTGGGGCCCTGCAAGCAGCAGGGTCTTCTGGTCTTGTATGGGTATTTCCAATATCCAGCCGATGGGAGATATTTTCCTGCAAACTTCTCAATCTCCTGAACTACAGGGTTGTACTTAGGTTGGGTTTTGGTACCCCAGGTTCTTCCCTCTCCTGTTAGAATTCAGCAGTGCTGTAGGGGTGTTGCAGACTTGACTCTTAAGTGTGAAGAATAATTGATTTTCTTGTGTGCAAATGGATAATGGCACAGTGCAGACACTTGTAACAAGTATTTGGGTTGTGTTTAAATTTTAGCTTTAGTTGTCTTTGATTTAGTCGTGTCAGGTTTCATTTTTTAAAACAGACTTCATAGTCTAGGGCTTTCTTTTACCTCATTTATTTAGAAGTGTCCCTATCAGCAATGTTCACAGCTAAGATGGAAAGCTACTCACTTACTGAGGAAATGGGTGTTGAATGTTCTTTCAGAAGTAGCTGAGAGGAAAGAAAGTTACCTAGAACTCTTTGTTCTTTGGGGCTCCTTCACTTTTCTGATCTAATCAGTTATTTTAAGATGCTGCTTGCTAAGGCTGAAAGCTCTTGTTGTTGGGATCACTGGAGTGCTGTTTACAAATGCCTCTATACTGCTGGGCTAATACATGCCTTCTGGAAATGCAAAAGCTGATTTAGGAGAATACTTCTTTAAAGTTCAGTCTTCCTCCTGAAATTGTGCAAGATACTCTTTTGGTCTTGGTTGCAAGCAGCACTGCATTTCAGCAGCATTTTGGAAGGGGAATCTTGCAAATAACCATTGCATCACCCTTTGAATTTAGTGATTATTTGGGGCAGGATATTCACAGATGAATAATATGCTTCCTACTCCTCTATTATATAGAGTTACTTAATTCCTGTTATATTACAAAGAAGCACATTGCAATCACTGAAACTTTGCCTTTGAAACAACTCAGCTCATTCACACTCAGCAGCGGTGCTGCTTTCAGTGGGAAAAACATTCTTATCAGTACAGGCAGGTGTGTTAAAGTGTCCCAAATATTTAAGTAGAGTATTTAAATACAAATCAATGACATCTCAAAAAAGGGCACAGGTTTTATTTAAATTGAAAGAGTAAGAAAATTCTTTGTGCATCAGTTGATTTCCCATATGCTGGTAGGGTGCTGTTGAGAGTCTTTGAATTTGACAACATTGGAGATTAAAATAAAAAGGAGTGTCTGGAGTAATCTTATTAATGGTAATCTAACATAATGGAAATAGCAAGAGATTGTTAATGTCTGCCATGAAGATTGTCTTTTTCATCCAAGAAAGAATGATCAAATAGGATTTGCAAAAGAATGCAAATGAAAAACTGAGATGCTGGATTGAGACTGTGATTCAGCTCTCAGTTTCTCAGGGTGCTGTCAGTCAAGCACAAAGCTTGATGAGCACCATCTTTTCATTCTAGTTCCTATTTATTAATTTGAGCTGTCTGTTTAGCATTAAACACATTAGGTTTTCTCTTTCTCATCCTGTTTGGGTTGTTCAGGATGTCAGTCTGTCATTCCTTGTAGGAAACATTCATATATATGTTTTCCTCACCAAGCCACATTAACTTGAAGCAGCAGTTCTCTAAAGTAAACTGAAGGATGGGCTTTTATAAATAATAACTTTCTTCATAACTGAGCCAAGTAGAATTTCCTCCGTGGACTTGCCAATAGAACAGGTCTGCCTTTTCTTCTATCCCTTTTTCTTGAATTTCATAGGTCTTCTAAAGAAACATTGCTGTTTGTTAGTTTTTGTATCAAAGATGCTTATGAAATTCAGAAGCAGTCTTGTGCCTTGAACACCTTTATTTGCCTTAGCTTCCTGTTTCTTTAACCTTGCTGGATAAAATTTTTACAGGAATACGCGTCCCGAGTGCAGGGACTACGGGATCAGGTGGGGTTTGGAAGGCTCTTGCCAAAGAGGATGGATATCTTCACTGTTAAGCCAGCAAAGTGTTGCTGGTTTTACCTCTTCACATAATGGAAAACTCTGCCACTTGAAAGGTGTCTTTTGAAGGATTTATTGACGGCTTTATTAATGTGTTAGTTCAAGCATGGTAGTTATGATTCAGGAATTTATTTCCAAGGAAATACTCCCACACATCTTCTGAGTGTTTGCACCCAAAAGCTGCAAGTGAATTTCTGTGTGCCAATTCACTGTGAAATGAAGCTAATTATTTTAAAAACAGAGCAGCCCTTTTTAAAGGTGCTACAGTTTGGGAACTCTTTCCTTTCCTTTAATGCATGTAGTGGAATTGCTGTGTTCTGTTAAGAAGAGCTTCAGGACTTCAGTAAGCCCAGAGTAGTGACCTCCATGGGAAGGATGGGCAGGACTTAGCCATATCCTTCTGACTTTGCAGAGCTCACAGTTCCTTTAATGTTTTCCCCATCAAAATCTTTAATTATGCACAAGTTTCCTCCCTCCTGGTGAGGAGATGTTCAAGTTGCTCGTTTTCCAATGACACACATGTGATTGCAGTGGCTGCTGCAGGGAGCTGCTGGCTCCCTGGGAAGCCTGGAGACAGCTGGTGTCGTCAGCCTTTTCCCATCCCTTTTTCTGTCTTAGTTTCCAGAGAGCAAATTATGATTACAGGAGCTGTTGGGGAGCACAGATGCTGAACAGTTGGATCACATGGTGAGCTTACATTGAAAAAGGCTTCAGAGGCAGGCAAGGAAGAAATTGTTCTAGATGAACTCAACTAATTTTCTGCAGGTGAGGTCTCTGGACCTGAGTGCAGGCAGGTGAATTTGTGGATTGCCTTATTACAGGATAATTTTATTCTTGAAAAAAAAGTTGTTTTTTCTCAGCAAGCTACCGGGCTTCCTGTAACTCTGTCCCGTTGTCAATGCAAATCTTCAAATCTTCCCTTGATTTATGTTTTTAAGTCATTATTAAATAAGTAATTCCCCTGAAAATTCCCCTGTTTCCGTTGTGGTATTTGGCAAGCATATTAGTCCAACTAGAGGAATACAGATTTTGCAAATTGAGAAAAGGAGGGGAAGATGAGCGTGATGTTGGTACTCAGGATTCAGATGTTTAAGGAACTCCTAAAGATTTTTGCTCTGTTCTACAAGACAAAAATTAATGTGTTGAAGGAGGTGCTAAGAGAAGTCCTGGGAGTGTGTAGTGCTGAAATAATCCAGCCAGAAAAATCACTGGGACAGAATACAGTCAGTTACTCTTCCTTTAAATGGATTTTGCTTTGAAGAGAGGGAGTCTCCAGTCCACTTGCCATGGTCTGGGTCCTGATTGCAATGGGAAAACTTCAGGTGTTTAGTGGTTCATTACAGCCATGACTGAAAACTGGGCTGGCTAAAATTTCAGTTGTCAGATGAATGTCTGATGTCCTAAAAACCAACACAGGCTCAAATTTTAATAATTTCCTATTGTTAGTTTGTTACTTCCATCTCTTTTATGTCTCATTTTGGAAAGATCACTTTTAAAACAGGATGGATGTTTTGGATCAAAACAGCTTGTTGGAAAGGTGTTGAAGTATTTTTGAGGGTAGGTAATAGTAAACTACAAATTCCCTGCCACTTGGAAAATTAAGTTCATTACTGCATTTTTCCACCTTCTTTTACAGGCATGACGTTGCAGTTATGATGCAAGGTGTTAAAATCTTCATTGCTACAATTGAGGGGGTTTTGCTGGGGAGGTATTTTGACACCATAAGCCCTGGTGGCCAGTGATGGAGCCAGACATGGAGGGGTTACAGCTCTGTGCTCTTATGCCACCCCCTGAATTCTTTCTTAGCCCGAAATCGGCTTAGCCTGCATTCCTTGGGCTTAGGAGCTGCCCAGGTTTCTGGACCCTCTCTGAAACTCTTGGTGTGCTTGAAGCACCAGTGCACCAGTGCATGGAGGTGGCTGAGAGTTGCCTTAAAATGCAAAACCAAAGGGAAAAAAAAACCACCCCGAACACCACTGATCTCTGTGTCCATATGGAGAATTTTGCAGAGGGTGCTCAGTGAATAATTCAGGTTCTCCGTATCACCACAGCTACAGGCTAATGGAGTTATCAGGATACAACCTTTGCAGGAGTAACTTTGTAGTTTCTGTTATTGAAGGGTTAGGTCAGGTTATTTTCAAGTTTGGAAACTAAAATCATCGCTTTAAACCCAGACACACTTACTCCCTGGCTACACCCTGGCTTTAAAATGGTTCCACCCTAAACCAGCTTTAGCTCAAAGCTCAGTGTCTGTTTCCTTTCCCCACCCTGCATTCCATTTTCCCCAGGCTCCCAAGCCCTCCTCCTCCTTCTCCTCCTCTTCCTTCTCCCCGTGGTAGCAGTTCTGATTCTGTTAATCTGATTTAACTCCAGAGATCAGAGGATTTCCCCTCGCCTGAGTGCCCTTCTCACTATTTTATTTGTTCCTTGTGCTGTTCTTTACAGAGATCTCAACATTTCCAAAACTTTTTACCCCTTTTGGTTCTTTACTTTGAAATTACAAGTGAGAAATCAAGAAGCTTTTAGTATTTTAACGTATTAAAAAGTAATTTTATTTTTACGTAAGTAGAAAGGAGGAGGGAACTGAATCTTCCATGTCCAGGACTTTAATTTCCCTATTTGCAGTGCTGCTTTTGCATTAAAATGTAGTAGGAATTAATTCTTCAGATGCAGTGCCTGGGAATCAAACCCAAGCTTCTCTGTACTGGTCTCTGATTTATTTTTCATTCTATCTTTTTTTTTTTTCAAGGCACTTGTTTCAAAAGGTAAATATTTGTTCTGAGGATTTTCAGGTTTGTAACTCAGCATTCTGTCATATCACGAGCGCTAATATTCATATTTAATGTGGTACTTGAATGTTTTATTTCTGTCCCTTCGTGTTTGTGTCTGCCTCTGTCCCGAGGAGCAGCAGGGAATAGTGTCACTCCTTTTATTGCCTGAATTGGGAGACTTGGAAAAAGAGGTTAAGCTTACAGTACTTTTAAAGTGATAGTCTCAGGTTACTGCACAATTCTCTGTATATTTTGGAGAAACAAGAGTGGCTTCAGGTATTTCTGCACTGCCCAGTCATTCCTGCTCCTGCAAAGATACTTTATTATCCCATTTTAAAATAGTTTCAAAAACAATTAACTCACCCAGTTTAACCATTTCTCTCTTTTTTGCATTTGTTCTGTTTTATCTTTTTTTAGGAAGATCAGCAGTTGGCCAGGTTTGCTCTGTAGCCCAAGGAACAGTTGAGTTGAGGTCACTAACAGGAGGTGGGGGAGCAGCAACAAGCAGCAGGGTTTGGGCCAGGAGCTCCTTTTGCTGACCACAGAAAAGTGTCTGCCGAACTTGATTCCATGGTAGAAAAACAAATATTACGGGAAAGAGATGAAAATTGATTATTTTTTTCCCAGGTACCTGGAGGAGTGGAGGGAATTTTCCAGTTATTTGTACACTGATTACTGTTTTGAGGAAGACAAAGTTGGGGATACACTTGTGCTTTTGGAATATGCTGCAGGAATAGCAGCATAAAACCAGGTCATATTTGTGTAGAACAAGCCTGGTTTATTCTAGCAGTAGTGTTCTAGAGCTGGTGAGGAGAATGGTTTGGTAAAACACAGTGAACATCCTATGGCTGTAGGAAAGCACAGCCTGAAGGAGACCAAGGTTTTGGTTCCATAAGGATTCACTTAAGATATCTTAAAGCCTTTAACATAAAGACAGTTTTTAGTGATCATATGTGTTGTGGTTAAATATCTATGTTTGCTTGATTGTTTCCTGCTCTAGGAAATTGGAGCTGATTCTGAATGCTGTGCACATTTATTGTATCCACATGTCTGCTGTTATGGTTGTAAAATAGTGCAAATCAAACCCAATATAGCTCATGGCATCACTTCCCATGTAAATATTGCAGTGGGTGAGAACGCTGGGGTTTGCTTAACAAATACTGAGTTGTGAAACACTTTTGGAAGATTTTAGAAAGGAGGAGGGAACTGAAATACAAACTTCAAGGGTATTTTTAGCAGCTGGTAAAAGATTGTCATTTTTCTGCCAGCCTGTGTGATCTTTTTTTTTTTTTTTTTTTAAATTCCCAATCAAAAAGCACACTATGAAATGAAAGCTATTTTTTCTTTTTTTCCCTGAGAGTTTAAAAATTAATTGTCTTTTGTACAGAAGGAGATCAAGCCAAACCTTCCTAAACTTACGCAAGAAACATCATCCTTGGAATTCTAGATAAAATCTACTGTCAGGCAGATACTTGACCCAAATAGGTAGAAGAACCTCAGAAAATTAAGTCTTTGATTTCACCTAAGTTTTTTTGGGTCACAGTTTGGCAGTGTACCTGAAACAAAAGCTGAGTTTAAGTGGCTCCCACTTTCCTTTGATACTTAATTGCACCCCCACGCTCTCCTGCAGTTGTTCCGGTGAAAATCTCTGTGCAACCATGTAGAGAACCAGAGAGGGGAACTGATCTGCATTTAAAAATAACTTTTTTTAATAAATCAGTTTATTTTTAACATATTAGTTCCTGTCTCAAGTTCAGTCACAACTATATGAGTGGTCTTGGTACCACTGAGGGAGTTGCAGGGGGTGGTGCAGGAGTCTGGGGTGGGAGAAGTTGCTGATGCTGAGACCTCTTCCCTTTCTGCTTGTCATGTTGTAAACAAAAAAAAAAAAATTTCCATCACACTAAAAATTATCCAGCTGTGTTCAGGAGATCCAAAACATCTGCCCCAGGAAGTGTGATGCCTGCATCCATCACAGGCTGCTTCCAGGCCCGATGCTGTTGACTTTGTTCATTAACAAGCTGCGTGGTGGGATGTTGTGAACCCTCAAGTGAGTTGTTGGATGGCACCAGGCTGGGAGGGATGATTGGCTGGAAGGCAGCGGTGCCAGGCACAGCACGAATTCCACCAAGACAAGTGTGAAGTCCTGTGTGTGGGACAGGATAACCCTGTGCAGCAGTTTGGGTTGGCAGCCAAGGAGAGCGAAAGCAGCTTTGCAGCAAATGTCTTTTGGTGAGTAAGGAGCTGAAGAGGAGCCTGTGTGCCCTCATAGCCAGGGAAGGCTGGCTGCCTGCCTTAGGAAGAGCATTCGGAGTACAGAATCCAGTTTGGAGATCTCCAGGCCAAGACTTGGACAAGCTTGAGCAAGCGCAGCTGAGGCCATCAAGATGGTGGGTGTGAGGAGGGGCTGAGACAGCTTGGTTTAAAACCTTGAAGAAAAGAAGGAGGGTGAGTGGATTATCCAGGGTCAGACCCTTCTCAGATGTGGGTTGAGAAAGGATGAGAGGTAATGGACACAAGTTACAGGAAGGGAGATTCTCATGGGGTGAAAGGAGGAGATTCTTCCCAAAGTGGTCAAAAGGTGGAGGAAGGACCTGGGGAAATTTTGCTCTGTCTTCCCTGCTGGTACTCGCAACTGGGCCATACAGGCCACTGGAATCTAACTCCAAAAGTAGCTCTGAAGTCACTTTCAACCTAATTTATTCTGCAATTCTTAGAGATGACTCCAGGTGACAGACCAGTAATGCTGCCCTGGGTCAGGATGATTTCTCACTCCCCTGTCTGATGGTGACACTGCTTCAGACATAGCTCCAGCTGCTCCTCTTTCCAGACTATACTTTCCCTGGTTCTCGCCGTGCTGACAGCAAGGCTCCTGTACTCAAAAGTGTCTTCCCTTCAGTTCACCTTTCCACCCTAATTCTGCCAAAATGAGTCCTGCAGGTGGAGTGAGCTACAGGAAAGAGTCAGGAGCTTTTTGTGGCAGGAGGTGATTTGAATTGCCATCGTCTTTGGAGGCTGTGGGACTTGCAGAGAGATTGCTCCAGGTGCTGAGTGGTGAGACCCCCAGTTCAGAAAGGTGTGCTGGAGGAATGGCTCATGAAACACCCCTGCATTCCAAGGGTGCTGAGGAGGGGTTGGAAGCGCTCCTCAGAGATTCCTGAAATTTGCCAGGTTGATGGAGAGATACACAGGAACTGTTTTAAAGCTCTGTAAATGGTAAGTGAGGTACTGTTGCCCTCCTTTGAAGGACTCCTGTGTCTGTGGCTGGCTCCCCCCTCACTGCTGGGGGTCACCTCCGTCACACGACCCCGGCATCCCAGAGACTCCGAACACCGAGGGAGAAACATCCCTGCTTTGTGCTCCTGCCACACTAAACGGGGCTTTGAAGAGAAGATGACAGATTTCTCGGATCCCCTCTTGCCTCGAGACTGTAATGAAAAGAGCAATATTGAGCAAGAGCGACCTGGCAAAACGTTGCCTTTAGTTCTTGGGGAAGAAGCTTGTTTCTGCTTTGAGTTTTCCAGCAGCAGATGCAACCTTGTATGGCTTTTGTTCACGCCTTTCTCTCTTCTCATGGGTTTAGTTCTCCAGCTACTTATTTCTAGATGTTCAACTGTCTACATAAGAGAGCAGGAATAAAAGATGAAAAGGGGAAAAAATAATTTAAAAAAAAATTTTTGAAAGAGAATAATAGCATTGGGAGTCTGGGAAACCCCACTGGGGGTTTACTGAGAAGGTTAAAACATAGTACAAAAAAGAAATAAGTGGTGTGAGAGAAGCAGACGCTGAGGAGGTACTTTGGTAACGGCTGAGTTTAAGCTGTAATGAGAAAAAAAGACAGAAACAGGGAGAAAAAATACAAGAAAAAAAATTGGTTTGCATATTAAAGTAATTAATTAAGGTAGTAAATGGAGTCTTTAAAATGGAGCTTTTCCTTGCTGTTTCTGGGATGGCATGTGTGTTTTGCTCAGTTGTTGGACTAGGTTTAATGCTTTTTACTGTCAGCTTCTTCCTGGATCTTTGAAAATAAATTATCACATTAACATTTGGTTACTTTTAGTACATTGCATTACTTTGATTCGTGCCATAGCCCTTTCCAAGGGGCTGCCAGATGTCTGTAGTGCTTGATTTTCTTTGACAAGTGCAACTTGGTTTTCCTGTTCCTGGGTTTGTGACAGAAGCTTGGTTTATAGGACTTCCAGGGCTCACACAGTAGCCACCCTGGATGTATTTGGAATATTGTACTGCTCCTGTTGTCCTGGTGTGAGGTTTATTCCTCTTCATGGTTCTGTTAAAGCCTGGCTGGTCTTTCTGGCTGGGAATGAAGTGTGTTTTGAGCTCAGGTGGGATGGGTGACCTCTGTGAGAAGGTGCTCACAGTCCTTGTATCCCTCTTGTGTGATGCTTTCATGTGTAGGTAAGAACTTTACTGTTGTTTTCAGAATTGCATGGAAGTACTGTTGCCAGAATAGTCAAAAAATAGGCCCTGTGTTTTATTTGACAATAAAAGCTAACAATAAAATATTCATCCAAGTCAACAAACTTAAGAAAGCTTTTCTAAAGCTTCTATGTTTTGGAAAGTAGGCTGGTGTAATAGAATAACTGCAAAATAATGATTTGCTAAAGAGACTAATGAGCTCAGTTTTCCGAGCAGCGTTAATCCCGTGTTTAGCTCGGGATTTCCTGCGTGTGGAGCCCTGCAGTCGCAGGGGCTGTCCCAGCAGGGTGAAAAACGAGCTCTGGAGGGCTGGGATGGAGCTCCGGGCCCCGTGGCAGTGAATAATTGCAAAATAGAAGCTCATTGACTAAAGCCTGGTTTACGCAGGGCTGAAGCGCTGTAGTAAACAGTTTGGATTACTGGGAAGTGACGGATGCTTTCGATTCATATAATTCTTTGGCTAAATCTTGTTAAAAGGAGCTGCATTCTAGAGAAAAGAGAAGTGGTTTTGGAGGCGCCGTGGAGAGGAACTTGGTGCATTTTTTTGGGTTTTGGTGTGCTGAGAGTATTTTAGTACTTATGTGACTAAGTGGATATTTATTTTGCCATAATGTGTGTTTGATTACATTACATCAGCTATAAATACTGGGAGCTCTGAAGCATCTATTTCGCTGTCTGTCTCTAATCTTGGCTTTTGAGGAACATTTAATGTCTTGTTGTGGTTACAATTAATCTGCGTGTGTTTTAGCAATTAGCGTTTATGTGCAGCGGGCAGCAGCCGATTCTGGCAACTGTCAATCAGCAGCTGTAACAGGCTCTGAGAAAGGAGGGCAGAAAGCACAAGGTGAATCCCTGCCTGCCTGGTTATTTGGGAACACAGTTTTGTGGGCAAACACCCTTTCTGGCCCGAGTTACGTGCTGTGGTTCCCCGTGTAGGCAGTGCAACAGGGCTATTATTGTGGCTTTGATGTGATGAAGCTCTCTGTTATGGTACAAGTTTAATGGGCTAAATTTTAATTTGCTTCCTTCACCACCTTTTGTAACAGCTGCTGGTTTTCACTGTCTTGTAATTTTCCTTTATACAGGCATGCTGGCTGGTTTTAAAAAAACCTTCATTATCATCTAGAAAAGTGGATATCCCTGTGAGCCGCTAATAGAGGGATGACAAAATACGTAAAAATTCAAAGCATTTGAATTCTTCTGCTTGGCTAAGATTTAATAAAACTGATCATATGAAATTATACAAGCAAGACACAGATGGAGGAGGGAAAATGGCTTGTTTTAAACAGAGAGCATCTCTGGTAGTTCACAATTATGAACTTCCTACTGTGTTTGTAGCCCCCAGCCTTGGGCATTCCCTACATCTCTGGGGTGTGGGAATTGCTTTTTCCTTATTGTTTGCTTTGAGGCTGTTTGTTTTTTAAAGGAACAACTTAACAGTAGGATGTACTGGCAGAACAGTGCAGCTTAGTAAAGCCAATCTGGACATGTTCTGGAATCTGATATGCCGGGGCTGGGACTGGGAAATTCGCTGGCTGCTCCCGGCTCTGCAGGCTGGACACCTTGAGCGAGTCCCCACGTCTTTCTCTGGCTGCCACCACCTGTAAAATGGAGATAAAAATAATGATCTTCCATCAGCTGTTTTCCAGGTTACAGGAGGTGGGCACGGTACCAGTGTCCTCATTAGCATTTTTTAATAAAGCTCTGCAGATTAATGCTTTGCCCTGGTTTGAAGTTGTGGAAGCTGAGTGCTGTTTTGTCCCACTCTGCCTCCTCCCTTCTCCTGAGCTTCTGTACAGGAGTGAGTTTATTGCAGTGCTGTGTGTGGACACCTGAATTCCTTACCCTGAAGAGCGCAAGGTGAATCTGTGGAAGCAGCAGGTATTAATTTTGTACGTGTCCTACCACTGGTTTGAGCTCTAATAGTTCCCTCTTGCATTAAGTAGATTTAAATCTCTTTTAAACTAGGAGGCAATAAAATATTCAGGATCTGCAAAACAGCTTCTTTTTCCATCTGATAGTTCATTGTCTGTGCCTTCTCTTTGGATACGGGTTTTTTCCCCTCTGCATTGATAGGAGAAATGCCACAAAGGCATAAGTTTGTTGGGAAGCTTCAGCTCCGTTTGCCAGGTGCTCAGCTGGGCTTTGAGTGTGTCAGCTGTGTTTGCTGCAGCAGATTGTGGAGTAGGTAATTGCAATTTGTTTTATGCACTTTAGATATGGGCTAACAGGCCTTTTTGTGTGTAATTTTTGTTGTTTCATTTGAAGAATAGAGAGGAGTCTGAGAGTCATTTTCCTTTACATAAAAATACATAAATTACTTAAGCTGATAAGAGAGTCAAAGTTCAAACAAAAGCGGCTCTTCAATTAGACCTCCCAAAAAAATACAAAAATAAACTGTGTTTTCGCAGGAAGGAATTTACCATATCATAGCTTTTTAGGTTTTGTTTGGGTTCAGAAATTGATGTATTTATACTAATATGTTATAATTTTATGCAGTTTCTTTGTAGTTACATGCTGTAAAGTGGCTGATCCGTGTCTTTTTTTTTTTTTAACTGTATCACTTCTGTATAAAACCCACCCTGTGCTATATACTGGGAACCACTGGTTACTGTGAATTTTTTCGAGTAGGTGACCCCAAGGGATTTATAGTCAGTGCCCCACTTTTAGAGGCTGTTTATTACTGGGTCTCTCAAAGCCTTCATCCTGGGGATGAACCAAAAGAGTGAAAATTTGGACTACTGGAGTGTAAAATTAGGGAGAAAACAGAACTTAAACATTTGAATGTAATTTCAGGAGTAGCAAACCATCCTGAAATCTTAGTTTAAGATAAATAAATAGTTTTATCCAGGTTGTGGATAAAATACACATCCCCTCCCTCTGCCCTGCCTTCATAGCGTGTGGTACTGAACTGAAGCCCAGTTGGTGGGGCAGGAGGGAACGGGCTGGAAAAACAGAACCCCCAGCTGTGAGGCAGGAAAAGGGGGATGAGAAGCGGCACTCCCGCGTGAAAAGCAAAGCCAAAATAATGGTTGCTGCGTTCCTGGTTCTGTTTCCCAGATGCACAGTGAGGCAGGTGCATGGTCCTGGTCCCGGTGCCGGGAGTGTTCCCGTGTCTCTAACAGCATCTTCCCTCCTGCAGGTGCTGATGTGGCCGGGACGGAGCCCAGCAGCTCCGACAGCAGGGTGGAGCGGCCGGACCCCTACGCCAACGTGGAGGAAGCGCTGCTGGGCGGAGAATCCAGCTACATCCATCAGCCCCTGACCCCGGACAAGGAGGACGCGCTCCAGGCCGCCACTGTCGCCAACCTGCGCGCGGCTCTGATGAGTAAGAACAGTTTGCTGTCGCTGAAAGCCGACATGCTGGGCGAGGACAGCTCACTGCTCTTCGAGTACCTCCCCAAAGGCACGCACTCGCTCTCCCGTAAGTTGGCGTTCTTTTTTTTTTTTTTTTT
>VZTE01004705.1:675080-701674 GCA_013397775.1 Eulacestoma nigropectus
TTTTTTGTTTACTGACACTTTAAGGGAAATCTTCAGTGAGAAGAAAATACAGGTCACCGCCTCATTTGTTGCTGCTGATGTGTTTATGTCCAGGTTTAAGTCCTGCTTAATCCCACTTTCCATAAAATTTGGAAACTTTTGTCTGATATTGATCCAACCTTAAAGTTAACTGCTGAAGTCATAGAAGAAAATACTCAGCCTGTAGCGCTTGTCCTCAAATTTCTGTTTTGCTTGTTTGCACAATGGTACTTACAAACAAAATACAAAGTATTTGAATCATTATGGGAAAGGTTTTGAATCCAAACTTGATTGATGTTGAACAGCTTGAATGTTTCTTCTGCGTCTGTGGAAACAATTGGGGTGTTGTAGATTGCGTGAGCTTTACTTCTTGCAGTTTAATTTTAGACCTGTAAGTAATGAGCAGCTATTGATTTTGTTATACTTGCACCTGGAAATGAATGTTTTTCTTCTGGTAATCTGTTGGAGACAGCTGATGTGAACAGCTGATTTTTCAGCATATTTTTGTGTTTGCTTCATTGCAGCTTGATTCTCTAGTGCATAAAGAAAGAGACATTATTAATGCTGTGTTTTAGTAATACTCTGAGAAGATATATCATTTGTGAACTAGATAGAGCAAGCAGCAGCTTTCTGAGTACTACATGTTAATTTCAAGAAGAAAAGGTTTATTTTCATCTCTGCTGAGAAAACTGATCAGGTAAATAGGATGAAAAGTTCACTTAGGGTATCTATTATTCTATTTTCTTTTAGTTTCCTCAGTGGCAGAAGATAGACAACTTTAATGGTCATAGAATTAGAGAATGAATCATAGAATCCCAGAATGGTTTGAGTTAGAAGGGACTTTGAACATCATCCTGTTCCAACCCGTTTCCATGGGCAGGGACACCTTCCACTAGACCAGGTTGCTGCAAGCCCCATCCAAGTGGCCAGCTGGTCACAGGAGTTGTGTGACAAAGGGAAATAACTGCACAATGCAGTGTCAGATTTAGTGTCTCTTTTCACTTCTCATGTCTGAACAGTGGGATTGTTTTTAAAAAAATTCAAAAACCTTGAAGTTTCTGTACCTTATTCTGTAGCTTAAATATTTGTGGGGAATGACTGGTGCAGTGTTCTGGTTTCTTTCACAGTAACTCACTTCCCGAAGAATCTCCAGTTAAATCAGATTTAGACGGTTCAGATTGGGCTTCAGGGTTGAAAATCCCTCAGTTGCAGTGGAACAGCACAGATGTGGCTCAGTTCAGTGGCAGGATTTGGGTGCAGGGAGCAGAGTGCCCTGAGCTGGCACCAGGTTGGGTGGGAGCCTGGATCGATGTGCGACCGTGGGTGATGGATGCACCGCGGGTTCGGATCTGTGACTCCTGACAGGTGAAATCAGCAGTTTCATCTTCTGTCTTGATAAATTGGAATAATGATGGGGCTACCCTCTATCCATCATCCTTCTGGTTGGAGGATTTTAGGTTTTACTTAAAAACTGAAGCACCACTTGATGTAAAGATGAATGTGTATGAAGCAGTCATTAATCCGGGTTAAAAATTAAGAGATTCCCCAACCAGGTGAGAAGCAGAATTTGGGGATGAGCATGGTGCATGCAGGAAACCAGCTGGATTTAAAATAAAGCTTGATACATTTAGAAAAGGGGGTGGTTGATAGCTCACTAAGGGGTGGCATGGCTCAGGAGGTCCTGTCCAGCATGTATTTGAGGTCCTTATTTTCCAGTCTTCTTACCATTACTTGGATTTAATTCAGCTGAGCTTCAATTAGCTCATCTTTATGGAAGCAAAGTGAAATGCCCAAGTCAAAAAGAAGACTTCCTGCTTGGTCTGTAGCTCTCACAGCAGTCGGAGATATGGCTATGGCCTGGTAAGAGGGTCTTATAGAAGCCAGGAGTTAAGAGACATATTTTTCTTTCATCTTATTCAGATTCACAGGTATCAGTTTATTTTAATCACTTGAAAAAGATCTTGTGATATACGATTCCCTTTTAAGTGGTCATTACTGAATACAACAGGGCATCAAGTTTGATGAGAATTTTCAGTGTATAAAATGACAGTGAAGCACGTGGAAGGAAGATTGTGGAGATGTAAAAGCCCAGTCTAGGTTGGTGCTGGCTTTGTAGGTGTTTTTGACATTTTTCTTCTAAAACAATTTGAGGATGTTGAGTCATTTTAAGTCCTGGGTTATATTAAAAAAAAAAAAAAAAAAAGGAGGGGGGGGTAGGCAGGAGCACAATGAAAAAGATTGGATTTAACAAGACAGCCAAACCCAGCGGTTTTCATCTGTCTTGATTTGAAAAGAAATGCACTAATTTCAGGAATTATAAGTGATCAGTCTCTCTTTAAAGAAGTGAAGTGTTTTTTAATCTTGGCTGCTATCACTGGATTGTCTTCTCATACAAAGCACTGCAGTACATAACTGCCGCAAGGAGCAGTATTCAGGTTTTGGTTTGGTTTGGGTTTTTTTTCTGGAGGAAAAAAGACTTCATGGAGGTGGACAGATGCAAAGAGGTTGTTAAACATGTTTAAAATTTGGATGAGCCATTTCTAAAGGGGATATTACTCTCCAAGTTACTGCACACGTTAAAAGTTTTCACTTGCTGTTCCGCATCATTCATCCTGTGTTAGAAACTAGAGGACACCTCAAGGTTTTCCTTTTACCCCGTGTTCTTTTTAACTAATTCATTATATGATCACCTGAGGCATGAACTTGACATTCTGCTGGTGGAAAATGAAGCCCAGAATGTGTGTGTGTGGGGGTGTTGTATCACTATGGTGAATTTCTGAAGTTAACCAGTTCAAACTCATTTAAAATCAGAAGGGAAAGCTTAAATATCTTGCCATTTGGGTAGCACAGTTGCCAGATAACCTGCAGCTGAAGGGCTCTGAGAGTTTGATGTTCATGATGTGTGATCAAGATTGACGTTGTTCATATGCTTGTCAGAACCCTGGAACACGCAGGTTTTGCAGAAAAATGTGTGAGTTACTCATGGGTGACACCGAGGTCGTCTGGGGAACTGTTGGTTACTGAACCTGCCTGGGTTGCTGCTGGGCGTGCCTTTCAGATAAGACATCATGAGAGTTTTCCTGGTCTTGCCACGTTTTCCTGGTTTGTCTCTAAAAGCAGGTGGTTGTTCTGTGATTTCCACTCCAGCAGAGCTGCTCTGCAGAGCTCCTTGGTTTGATAACGTGTCTTATTTCATTTATGAGCCTGAACTTTGGTAGCATTGTTCTGCACGGTTACATCACACGGCCACAAGTCTCAAAGGCTTCAGTCGAATGTTTTGAGCTGGTTTTGCCAAGTATAACCAAGAGAATGAGAATTTTAATATTCATTAGAAAATGAGGTGGTTAGTTTACATCCTTGTTTTCTCATTAAAAAAGAAAACTTTCAAGTCGTGGCGGGGACCGACTCCCTTAAAGGGCGACTTCCACACTTTAGAATAGCACATTTGAAGGCTTTTTTATATGGCTAAGTTTGGCTTTTCCTGTTTACCCTGTTGCAACTGAAACTGTTTATAGAAGCAATTCCTATGAAGCTTCCAGTCCAAGTGATTACATGGTACACAGAGCCCTTTTCTTTTGGGCAAACCAGCTAATAGGTTATTTTTAGTTAGTGGTTCATTGGAGCCAATAATTTATCCTTGCACTGGATGTTAAGGAATACATTTTACACAGTGGTCAACTTTCCCAGGAAGAAGTAAATGGTATTCAGTTTGATACGGAATTTTTATACATGATAAAAGAAGATTTAGGGGAGAATGCATGCAATTTTAAATGAGATATAATAACTTTGCCTTTCTCTTTTCCACAGTAGTTTACGGTGCAGCTGTCACGAGAATTCAGTATTCACACAAATATTGCTAAGCCCCTGTTTCATTTTCTGCATGCAGAGCTGACTGAAGGAAAGTGGGTTTGATTCCTGCTTTAGGAGTTAAAATACTTTTGATTAAAATTCATTTTAGTACAAGTTTAGGAGGGAAAAAGGTTTTTCACAGTACAAGTCAGAATGGACGTAAATCTGCATTCTTGTGTACACAGTGTGGGTCATTGATGTTGGTTTCTCTCTTCTTGTGTTAATTGCAGTTGTTGAAACCAAATAAATACTGATTATTGTTTGAAAACTCATCTTTGTTGTATTGTACATTTTTGTGTGTTTGTACACCTTGGATGATAGTTTATTGCTTCTCCGTGCTCTATTTCATTGCTCGTTCATTAGCCTTATTTTTGCTTTAAGAGCTGCAGAGTTTTTTTAGGAACCTCTGGAACTCTGTGAAGGTGCTAATAAAGAATTCATCAAGCCAGGCCCCACTGGTTTGTCTTTACTGTGTGCTAAAATACCATTAGTTCCAAGAAGTGTAACCCAGAGATGCCTTTGGGGCAGTTTGAATCAGTTTGGGATGTTCAGGGGTAAAAAAAAGGAATGTGTGACTGTCTAGGCAGGAATTCTGCTATGGACCTGTAGAGCTGAATTACTGGTAACAGTTTCTAACAGGAAATACTATTAGATTCCTTTTTTTCCTGAATTTTTCCTGTCTTGAATTTCTGGCATTTTGTTGTCCTACTTTTAAATGACAACAGCAACAGATGAGCAGCACCTGAAGGAAACCTTGGAGCATTGTTATCCCAGCTGAATAGCGTTAACTAAGTTGGGAAAGATATCGATCTGCGATCAAAGCGGAGGAAAGTAAATCAAAC
This sequence comes from Eulacestoma nigropectus, assembly GCA_013397775.1. NCBI lineage: Eukaryota > Metazoa > Chordata > Aves > Passeriformes > Eulacestoma > Eulacestoma nigropectus. The sequence goes on from VZTE01004705.1 coordinate 679,790, forward strand.
ATCCAGCTTGTGGCACAAGAGCAGAATTTCCTTTGATAGCTGATAAAAAAGTAAGGTTTGGGATTGTTCACATTGCGAAACCTTGGTGTGGTTTCACTCGAGTGCTTTGTTGTCACCCAGATCACAGCACATTGTATTCGGACACAGTGTAAACTGTGACTTGTTATTTGTAGCTGCATTAAAGAGCGTGTTTTTTATATCCCTGAAGGTTTCCATCAGACTCTTTTATGCTAGAAATGGAAAAGCCTTTAGGGCATAGAGTGCTTTAAATATGAATTTGTTTCTTTTATGCCATATTTGCTTCTGGTTTTGCCTCCTTGTGTTTCAAAAAGAACAACCTGCTCACTATGTCATTCCAATATTCAGTCAAGGCATGTGCTAAAGTTTGTATAATAATTTATAATGTACACTGATATTGATGACACAGTCTTTATTTGTATTTAGCTTTGTCATTGATCCTCTGGGCAGTTTCTGGAATATTGTTTTCTGTTTGGCTGTTGCTACAGTGTAGGCGAGGGCCGGACACAGCATGTTTTCCTTTTGAATTATGGGAGATTTTTAGATTGTAACAACTATCAGGTATAATTCAACAGTTTTGTACAAATATTTGAACTTCCACGCTTGCTAAATATAGAGTGACAGGAATCCTTTTTCCCATCTTTTATAAAGCACTTTGAGATCAAGGACTGACAGTCCGGTATTAAATAAACCACCATGGACAGATCTTGAGATCTGAACCTGTGACACAAACTTTCAAGAAGTTAGTGGAATGAACTTTGCGTATACATTCCTTAAAGATGGAAATGTATGTGTTCAGAATGGTGCTTCTCCAAGAGAAATGTGATTGCTCTGGATATTTGTGCTGCACTGTGCTTCTTTCTCCTGATGGACTCTGTAGTGACCGAGCCCTGCGATGTCACTCCAGTGCACACAGACATTTGGGTGGGGAGGCTGTTTTTAAAAAAAAACAACCCATCAACCAGGAAGACCAAAAGCCTGGCATCCCTGCCCTGCTGCATTCCCTCCCACTGGCAGAAGATGAGCTGCGAGTGCTGGGGCACTGCCTTTGCGAGGCCGTTTTTAAAGCCACCAGCTGGTGCTCGTTCACGTGGGTGAGATTCGTTTCCTGTGTTCCCCAGGGCCTGGCACCAACTCGAATCCTTCAAGGGGTGAAAGTGATGGCAAAGTGGAAGCACCATCTCCCCCGCTGCCTTCAGCACACCCTGCCACTCAGAGCCCCCCCGGGATCTGCTCTCCTGGTGAAATGTCACCAGAAACCAGGATAAAGGGAGAGGTGCCTTCCTCAACCCAGGTAAGAACAGGGGGAGAAATGCAAAGAATTTGAAATGCAAAGGTGTCTGTTTGATCAAATCCTCCCCAGTTAGGAGTATTTTGAAAGATCAAATACTTTATACTTTAATCTGTGAGCTTTTTTTTAAAAAAAATACAGGTTATTTTAAAACTAGAAGTTAGTTGAGGGTCAGGACTGGTGCTGTCCCCATTTTAGTCTTTCTGCCTTACCTCACCAGAACTTTTTTCAAAAACCTCTGGGTTTTTTTAAATATAAATGCCCTTTTTATTGTAAATCCCTTCATTTGCACGACATTTCATTCTAGCATATAATAATGGCATGAGACCTCAGCTACCCATTGCTCACTTCTGGTGTTCTCCATTTGGGTTTCTTGTAACTGTCTGAATTCGAACAGAAGTGGGCTTGTGCTCTCTATTACAGAAGTTTGACCTAAAATCTTTAGCTTTCTGCAGCATTTCTTATTATTAATATTTTTGCATTATACTTTATTAAACAAATGAGTGGAAACACAGATTTTCCTTTGCAGTCCCCGTAGAGCGAAGTGAGCTGGTCTGCACAGACCTGCCGAGGCTGCAGCATGCCTCTGCCTCATACAGGGCTGCCATCTGCCACACGCGGGCATATCGCAAAGGATTTATTTTTTAAAAAAAAGATAAAATCAGCTTTTATTTAGAATTTGGATCAGCAGTGCCAGAGGGCATTGCGGAAAGGGAGCTATGCAGAAGGTGTTAGTGTTCTACAGGCTCTTTTGTGTGGAAAGGAAAAGTACTTGTGGAGGGCTAAGGGAGAATTTTCCAGTTCTATTGTATCAACTAAAAATTTTCTGTCCAGCATTTCCCACTGGCCTGAGTGGGAGCTACAAATGCTTAGTGAGAATGGAAGCTGAGTAGTTATCCAGTTGATTACTGTCTTCAAAACACAAAATCCTGCAAGATAAGGGCCCAGTTCACTGCTCTGGCAGTGAAAGCTTTGCAAAGGCACTTTGAGTTGCCAGGTCAAATGATTGAGCCTCCCTTAGAGAAGGGGTGACAGCAGTGACAGCGATGGGAGTCAGAGCTCTGCCTACAGGACAGGTTCTTGTAAATGCCTGCCTTAACTTCCCGGTGCTTTTCCTTTGCAGGCCACCTACGATGGATTGCTGGCACTCTGGCAGTTTGATAACTCTGACTCAGGTAAGCAGAGAGAAAAATACACTTTCGAACTGTCGTTATTTTATACCAGAACAGGCTGATCCGTGCGTGCATATCCGTGGTTCTGTTTCAGATACGAGCTTCCCGAGATCGGAAGACACGGACATCGCCACTGATGGGACCTTCCTGGATTCGGCCCTGGCCAAGAGGCTGACCTGTGGCTTGTGCAGGAGGGTGTTCCAGTGTGCTGAGGAGCTGAAGGAGCACATCCATGAGCACGCCTTCTCTATGCTCCTCCCGTTCGACGTGCTCAACTGTTCCCAGCCCGGCCTCGCTGACGGCGTTCCTGCCGGCCAGCTCGCCCGCTTCCAGTGCTCCAAGTGCCCCGCCAGCTTCACCCTGAAATCCAACATGGATCGGCACGAGAAGACCATCCACTTCCACTGTAAGAAGATGCAGTGTCCTAACTGTGCCAAGCTGTTTCGCGACAAGACAGACTTAAACCGGCACCTTCTGTCCGTGCACTCGAGCGAGCGCACCTTTGTCTGTCTCTGCTGCGGGAAGGGCTTCGGCACCCAGAAGAACCTCAGTAGCCACGTGAAAATGTGTTGCCTGGGCTCTGCCCACCAGGCTGGGCTGGAGCTTTTGGACAGTGTAGGACCAAGCGAGGATCCTGAGGATGCGTAGCTGCTGTTGTATATGAGACACTTCCTTGAACTAGGAAAAGCAAATTGTGCCGTGGTTCTCATGCTGCAAATAAATGTTCCACAGGTGTAATTTCATAGAGTAACTCCCCAAAGCTGATCAGTTGATGCTGTGCTGCTTTCAGATGCTGTGTCACTGCAGCCTTGGTGCAATTTTCGTGCAAAGATAACTTTTTTGGGTCCATAAAACAGGCTGTTTTATTGGTGTGCTCGATCTGTGTTCTGACACTACCTTCAACTGCTTTATCAGTAGATCTCAAAGTGCTTTATAAAAGAGATGGTGGTGTTTTCCTCCAATTCCCCAGGAAAATAACATCCCTCAGGTTGTTGAAAGTGCTAGCAATAGAATTAGTAATAGAATTCAGTTCTGAGTTCTGCTCTAGTGCTCTGTCCATTAGACCATTTGGACATTCCAGGGGTTTTCACTGTGAACTTAGGAGCTGTGGAAGCACTGGGTTGCTGTTTGTAAAGTCTGGTTTTCTATGTCTTTCAAAGGAGAAAAACATGCTGCTTGTTCATATGTGCAATAGGGTATGTTATTTGGGCTTGAAAGTTGTTGCAAGGCTTGCATATTTTACTGATATTATATTTCAATACTTTCAGGGCTTTTTAAAAAAAATCATCCTGGACTATGACTATGGTTTTCAGGGATTCTGTACATTTTTGTGACTCGTTTGGTTTATATACTGTGATTAAGCTAGCCAGGCTGAGTGTGGTGGTGTTAAAGCAGAGGAAGGAGGCTTTACATAGATTTAATTGTAACTTGGGGTGTGCATACAGAATCAGTAATGGCTGTTCCTGGTGGGTAGAAATCTGCAATTCCTATTTCATTCTATGAAATTCACTTATCTTAAAAAAAGATTAAATATTTCTGTGTCTCATGCTATATATTTACATACAAAACTAGATTATGGTAACTGTGAAATGAAAGTAGCATAATTAAGAGCAGTGCTTCCCAGCTGCTCTGTGTGCAGCACAGCTTGTCAGCATGTGGGGTTGCTTTCCTCAGTGGGAGAGACAGCTGAGGAGAAAAAAACCAACTTCTACAAATGTTCTTCAGAGTTCTTCAGGGAAGTTTTTTCTCATGATACTGTTGCATCTCAGGGAGACAAAAAATGAGAAATACTTCGTTGTGCACAACGTGGACTTAGTGGGGAGCTTCTTCCCCAGCCCTTTCCTGTGGAAAGGTGAATGAGAGAACCCATCAGTTCCTGCTGCCCTTGGGCTTGTAGAGAAGGAACAGGTATGTTCTGGTGCAGCTCTGCTCCACCTGTTCCTGCTGGGAGTCAGAGCTTCAGGGAGACAGCTCCGTGCCATGCCAGGCCTGGGAAGCCAGAGTTTCCCTGCTTGGCTTAGTTCTTACTCTTCATTTGAGCAGGCTGCAGTCAGAACTGAGAATAAGTTCCTATGTAATCACCATAGTACACTTTAATCATTTGGGTTTAAATTTTATGGTTTTTGCAAAGTCAGGTTCATTTTTTCCACTCTTGTTCCCGTTGACATCTTTGGCATCAGAGATCTTGGCTGTCTGTGAATGTGTGTAGTTTTAGTGTCAGCTTTCCTTGTGACAGATGTCAGAGTAATTGCCTCATGATTTATTTTGCTCTTAAATAATCAGCAAGTGAGAAAGGAGAAAGCTGAGCCAGGAAACAAAGTTGTAACCCAATGAATCTTATCTGGAAATTCGGGAGCAGCAGGGAAGGATTTGTCTGACTTGGGAAAGTAAGATGCCAGCAAAAGCAATTTCAGCAAACTTTAAAAGGTTTTATTACATGATAATAGTTAATGAGGTTTCGTGTTTGTTCATTTTTCTTGTATTTTAGAATTTAATTCAACATGGAATTCTTTTTCTATAGTCAGGTCAACACTGTCTCTAATAGAGGTTTCAGTAGTATTGTCCTTGGCCTGTACATCAGAGTGCTTCCTGACTTCAGCACTGGGAATTTCCAGTGCTTCCCTTCAGGATCAGGACTAGGTTTTTTAAAGTGTTAGAACTGAAGGGTATAACAGGGCAGAGCTTTATTGGGTTTGTGTAGAACAGGTGTTAGAAGCAGGATTTTACTGTTAGGAAATGGCACGGGAAGCTGATGGGAGGTGTGAGTCTGACAGTTAAATTGCACCTTGCTATTTATAACCTTAAATATAACGAGGATTTAGCGGACAAGAATTCTCCTGAAGTTTGTGAATTCTTTCTAATAATCCAAAGAATGTAGTATTTCAGTGATTATTAACTAGCTGCCAGTTTACAGAGTTAATCCAGAGCAGCTCTATCAGGCATCACTAGTGCTTTTCCTTCAATCTCAGGGATGTAGGAACCTGTTTCCTGTAACAGCCTCAGTGAAATATGTTACTTGAGAAGACAATACCAAAGACTTTTTCCCAAGCATTATTGTGTTGGTTTTAAAAACACACATTTCCATAAATATTTTAGTGGCATTAAGTACAGATTTTTACTGTGGCACTGTTTCTATTTCCTTCTCAATTTCTTGGTGCTGTGTCCAGTAGCTCTTTACCCGTGGCGCTGCTGTTTATCACCTTGATGATCATGTTAAAGATGATTTCTTAGGACCTTAATGCTGCTACACCTAATGCTGCTCTATAAAATATTATCATTTAGACAAAGGATGATGCTCATACCAAAGCTGGTATTTGTGCATTAAATAGATGTACTGTGGGTGCATATATATTACAGGACTGTGAAAATGTTAACTCTGCAATACAGTTATTTTTCTGACAATGCTGCTGGTTTTCAGGTGGATCCTGAAATTTCCTGAAATTCCTGAAATACAATTTCCTTTTGTAGATACCAGAACTAAATGTGTGGCTATTTGGTGCAAAAATAGTTTTCAATAAAACTATAGCTGCAAACAGTGTTCTGTGAGTACTTTAAAATACAGAAGCTGAAGATGTTGGTTTTGAGTGATTTAAGCTGAATGCAGGCACGAGGGATCTTGGAATCAGACAGAGTCAGGAATAGGCTGTTGGAAATCCATGGATGTGTTGGAAGCAAGTGGCTGGGGAGGAGCGTGCTGGTGGTGCAGGTCGTGCACCCAGCGTTGGGTGTTGTTTCCTTTTCAGCTTTGCAGCAGCTCAGCCCTGAAAGGAAGGGAGAGACAGGGGCAGGAAAAGGGAACAGGCACCGGGTCACTGAGGGAACGGCAGGATTGGGTACAACCTGGTGATGTAGGAATAAGGGATTTAGTGGTTTTCTGTCCTTAAAGCGCCTTTTCTTCATGATCCCAGGATCTGGTTGCTATCAGGATCTCCAGTCAGTGTTTCCCAGTGGCTCTGTGTCCTGGGAGCCGGGCTTTGCAGTGTGTGTGGTGTGGAGCAGGGCTGGAGGAAGGAGGGTTCATGTCCCCTCTTGACTCCCCGTGCTCGGCTTACAGCTTGCTCACCTCGTCTACACTCCGTAGTGACAGGGTTGTTAGAAGTGTGTATGTGGCCTCTCACCAGTAATCGAGTGGTTACAAAATCAGACTGGAAATGTATTTATAATAAATAGCTTTGTATCATAAAATTGCTACTTGCTGTAGGAAAATGTGGGCTCCTTGCCTCTAAGTGTATGGGTGAGGGAGTGTCAAACCCTAGGAGAAAATAAAGGAAAAAAAATATTTTCCTGTAATATAAAAGACAAAGAATTTTCATATTCTAGTTGTTAAAATAAAAAAAAAAATTAAAAAAAAAAAAGATGTTACAAGTAGAGCTTGCACAAAGTTCTGGGCATCAGGCTTTGCTCAGGCATCTCCTCCAGGAGGTTCCCAAAGCAGTGCAGAGTCATTTCTCACTGCCCCATTGCAGAGTGTGAGCTCTGCTGACAGGTGAATTAAATATTCCTTACCATTGGCTTTCCCTGGTGTCCATGTGGCAGCCATGGCCTGAGGACGAGTAGGTGTTTGGGGTTTTTGCCCTATGGGCTAGAAAATTCTCTTGACAGCTTTACAAATGGGCTGAAAAACCACCAAGCTACCCAAAAAAAAGCAGTTGTTGGCTGCACCACCACAGGTCCAATCTAATGGAATATTAGATCCAAGGCAAACTGATAATCAAAGGAAGTTTTTCTTCCACAAAGGTATCTGTATGAAGGATGTGTTTTAATTCTGAGTAGTCAAAACAAATGCTGAGATAAACTTCATATCACAGCAGCTTTTAAGACCTTGAATCATGCTTTTAGTGTGTATTAGAACAATAGAAAACTACTTAAAGCATATTTTCTAAGATGAGCTGGTGTTGAAATGTTTGTTCTGATTACCCAGGAGGGCGTTACCTTATTTAAAGGTGTTTCTTAGTAGTGCCACCTGGTTTGCACTTCTACATGAGTGACAAATGTAGTTACTTTTCATGTTGTTTCACCTGTATTGATATACAAGACAAAGTAAATTTTAAAAGCAGAAAGGGAAAAAGAAAAACCAGCCCACAAATTGGGCATGAAATGACACTGAGTATGTGGGCTTACCGATTTTCTTTAAAAAGGCCATTTTTCAGTGTACAGTGTAATTCCAGGGCATTACCTGTGACATACTGAGGGCATGGGTTGTGCACACACCTAGTGGGGCATTTATATTATATATTGCATTTATTATATATATTATATTTGTAATATTTCAATAAGCATCTAAAAATATTGCCGAGTTCTGGGTCTGTTAGGAGCTAGAAAATAGGTCTGGCATTCCCCTATTCCCCCAGCTCTCCTCTGTAGACTGTTTCCTTTAACAGGAGCCATTTACATACTCATAAGTTACAGTGATTAACCAGAACTTGCTTTCTTTTTTCCCCCTCCTTGTTATGTAAATATATTGCTTTAAGAAATAACAATAATTAGCAGGAAAGTGGGTGAAAATTAACACACTAATGGGAAGCAATAGAATGAAGGAGAAACAAGAGGTTTGAAGTAATCTGCATAGTGGACAATCACTAACAAACTTGTAGTGGGTGGATGGTGCCCTCAGGGAGCAGCAAATACTCTGTTTTCACCTGCTGTATTTTGTGCGTGGCTCTGTCACTGGATAATGTAGAGAATGGTGGTTGTAACCGTCCCGTTTCCTCTGGGTCATCCTCAGTCTCTGCTCCTTCACCAAAACGCTCCTGGGGTGTGTGATGATCCCATAAAAGAACACTGGCACTACTGGGGTGCCACCTTCGTGGACTTCTGTTCCTGGCTCCCTCTTCTTCCACAAGTAGTGCTGTTAGCATTTTAGATCTTGGTATTTCAGATAATCCTTTATAATAAATCAGAACTCTAGCAGGTTGACAGCCCTCTTCATTTTCCCTTTAGCAAGCAATGTCTGTAACGGGCTGTTGCCAAATGTTTGTGTGTCAACTTGTTCAAAAGCTGCTCTGATGGAGGTACTCAGCTTCTTAGCTTTAATAATATATGGACAGTAATACAGTAAAAGGATTAAAAATATGTAGCTGGTTAAGGGGTGAGAGTTTGATTTCACAGGGAACTAATTTAATAGTGAAATAGTCAACAAGAAGACTGTTTTGAGATGTTCTGAGATTAATCTGTGTGCTCTGCTTTTCTCTCTTACAGTCAACGAGTTCACAGTCATCAGGAAGAAGTTCAAGTGCCCATACTGCAGCTTTTCAGCCATGCACCAGTGCATCCTGAAGAGACACATGCGATCCCACACGGGAGAGAGGCCCTATCCCTGCGAGATCTGTGGGAAGAAGTTCACCCGCCGGGAGCACATGAAGCGCCACACCTTGGTAAGGGCGGTGCTGGGAGACTCAGCCCTTTTGTTCTGGGTAAAGAGGACAGGAGCTTCACCTCGTTTAAGTCTGGATTTTGTTTGCCACTCAGGGTTCATCTGAAGGCTTCTCTTGTATCTTTTTTTCCTGCCTTTCCAAGGCCTCGTGTCTGGCTGGCTGTTCATCCTCCTCTTGCTCTCCAAGCTCAGCTAGAGGCTTTCCAAGGTTTAGGTTGGATATTAGCAAAAAATTCTTCCCTGAAAGGGTTGTTCAGCCCTGGCACAGGCTGCCCAGGGCCACAGTGGAGTCACCACCCCTGGAGGGATTTAACAGACGTGTAGATGTGGCTTTTGGGGGCATGATTTAGTGGTGGGCTTGGCAGTTCTGGGGGAACAATTGGACTTGATCTTAGAGGCCTTGCCCTATCTTAACCATCCTGTAATTCTATGACTTGGTGCGGAAAGCTTTAAAATACATTGCTCAGCAAGACCTTGAGGCAAAGCTACTCTGGTCTGGCCATGCTTAATCATCAAAAATACTGTTGCACCTTATTAAAGAAACTGTTCAGCTCTGACTGCGAGGCTGGTGCTGGTGTCTGGCTCCTCACAGCTTCTCCAGAAACAAAATTTTAAGACGAACTTTGATTAGTTTTCTTTTCAGAGTAGAACTCATTTGCCATCCTAAAGAGGTTCTCAAAGCTTGCTGTAGAGGTGGTGCTGTGGCAGAGCAGGTGGTTCCTAGGCAATGATTCCAGCAGCAGTGCCAGCAGCAGGCCCAGCTCTCCACCAACAATGCCCCAAATCCCACACCGGGATCCTGGAGCCCTGTGTGACAATTTCCACAGTGCCCAAACCCCCACCATATCCTTCCCTTCCTTCTCTGCTCCCATCTCTGTTCAGATGGGTGCCCAGCCCTCTGCTTGGGCACTGCCTGCTCCCTGAGTTGTTCCTTCCTTATTTTCTTGAGGCGCTGGATTTGGGGAGGCAGATCCCAGCGTGGGCTCAGTCCTGCTGCAAGCACACAGGTTTCAAGATCTGTTACTGGTTTTGCAGCAGGGAGCACCTTGTCTTGCCAACTGGTTGGCTCCCGCATTTTATTTTTGTGAACTTTCCCTTTTTAAAAAATTATTTTTCATAAATTTAGGATGTTGTCAGCATATTTCCCCTTCTCTTCCTTGGAATATTGGCATTTAATCAGTTAGACTGTCATTTTTCTAATTGCACTGTCCAGTACTGAGGGCCAGATGCTGTTTTTGTGTTCAATACTAATTTGGCAGTAAAGAGAATAAGATTAATTTCTGTTCAGTTGCGTTCAGGAATATGGCTCACTTTGAACCTGCTGACTGAACTGTCAGCATTGGAAAAGAGGGAGAGAGGTGATCAGTTTTTTAACAGATATGCAGCCTGCTCTAGTGGAAGGTGTCCCTGCCCATGGCAGGGGGTCAGAACTAGATCAGCCTTAAGATCCCTTCCAACTCAAACCATTCTGTGATAATTACAAATTGGTTTAGTACCTGTTTTATAATTTCTTTTTTATATGGCTCTTTTAGCCCTTATTCTGCACCCCTGACCACCTTCTGTTCTCCTATTCAGCTTTTGATGCCTGAAAATCATTCTTGTACGAGTTTAAAGTGAGTGATACCTATAGATCCTGCTGGATGACTCTGAGCAGCCCTGTCCAACTGCTTTAAAAAAAGTAATAAAATTTAATGCCTTTGCTTGATGCAGTAGAAGAATGTCGTAGGGACTGGCTTGGAGCAGGGGAACCTGCAGCCAGAGCACATCAGAGGCACTCACAGACTTTGAACACGGCTGGGACTGGTGCAACACAGAGCCTGAGCCAGTGTCCTGCAGTAGGGAGGGCTGAGGGGCTACGATGGGTCAATTTGTCCTCTTCCCAAAGAGCTTTAGCTCAGCTGAGTATTGTGGAGCGCAGGGTTGTGGAGAATCAGGTGGTGAGAGCTGGTTGATCGCATGCTGAGGCAGGAGCAGGGAGCAGGCATCCAGGCAGCTGCCTTAAAATAAAAAGGACTTTAATCAGCAAAACCTTTCCCACAGGATGCTGTGAGCATGAAAAGAAGAAACGAGTTAAAAAGGATTAGGGACTGGTGATATGTACCCAAGGCTCTGGTGGCTGCTGGGCTGCTCAGAACAACCCCAAACCACTGCCACTGGATTCTTGTGTGCTTCTACACCACTTCCTGTAGTCTCTCCTGAGAATCAATGCCAGACACGGGGCATCGAGTGCCTGTGCTGTCCCCGTGTGGTGTTAATATATAAAAGAATAACGAAAAAAAAATACACATAAGAAAAATACATATTTATAATAAGTATTGGGCAGCCCTGAAGCAGTCAGGCAGTTGGACTAGAAGATTGTCATGGATCTCTTCCAACTGAACTTTTCTACATATAAATGAAATCAGTATATATTTTACATGTAGAGATATATGTGTAAGTGAAGGTACCTGATGAGGCTCCTTGTGGTGGAGTTCGGGACTTCTCACTGCTCTGGTTCCCTTTGGCAGAGGAGCAGCTGAGTGATTTGACAAGCTCCTTGCCTTCCATGCAGGACAAAAGTGGCCAGGGACAGATTTGACCTTTAATAAGGTGTTTTGTGCTTCTCAAAGTATGTAATTTTGCTCATTGAATAGTGCAGTTTGACTCTGGAAGTGAATTCTTGTATCCTGCAGAGCATTTTCCTTGCTTCCTGTACTGGCCATGTATTCTGTGATAGCTCCACATGCTCAGGATTCTTGTAGAATGAGTTATGGAGGAGAAACATTTGTGTCAAACCAAAGTAGTCAGAAATAAGATGAGAAGTGCAGTCAGATGCATTTTTTGGGAGATACAGGAGGCATTCCCAGTGCTCCTGTTCTTTGGTTCTGGACAGCAGTGGGATCAGGAGGGAGACCACTAAATCACCATGATTAACACCGGTTTGACCAGGGTTGTTCTTCTCTGGTCTGCACAGAATTGGTGCTTGTGGATTGGGTTTTTTTTCTTTTTAACATTTTCCTCTTGGTGGTGGGTGTGATCCAACTACTGCACCCCAGAAAAACAGAAAGAAAAAGGAAGAAAAAAGCTGTGATAAAAGTTCCTCTCAGAACTAGGAGTGTGATGATGAACAGGCACTCCCAAAGGATTTTCCATTGTGTCACCATTGCTTGGTTGAATTAATCGTGGTGGGTTTGAGTTCATGGTGGAAGCCACTTGTGATCTCAGGTTGCGGTTGTGGATTTGCCTTTGCAAGGACTTGGGAGCAGCCCTCATTCCATCTCTGTTGGCATTCACCTCTGTGATCTTTCTTCATTTCCAGGTCCACAGCAAAGATAAAAAATACGTCTGCAAGGTTTGCAACCGGGTGTTCATGTCAGCAGCCAGCGTGGGGATCAAGCACGGCTCCCGCCGCCACGGCGTCTGTGCCGACTGCTCCGGCCGCGGCATCGCCGGGCACCTGGACCACAACGGGGGAGAAGGGTCCCCAGACGAGTGTTACCCCGGGGAAGGGCAGTACATGGAAGACCCGGATGACATCAAAGTGGAAGGAGATGAGGAGATGGGAGACGACGACGACATCAAGTGGAAGGATGACGTGGGGATGTCACAGGATGATGTGATTTTAGATGATGACAAAGATGTCGACTCCCCACAGGAGCAGGACAACTCTGGGGAGAACGACAAGGATTTTACCTGGATTTCTTAGGGTTTATTTTTTTGTTTGTTTTTTTTGTTTTGTTTTGCTCTGTTGTTTGTAGGGGGAGGGAGGGTGGGGAGGAAGGAGTATGTTGGAAAAACTAAGTAGCCTTGTTGTCGTCCATGTGTGCAAAATAACTCTTGTGTTTTCTAAACAAGTCCTTCTCTGTTCCACTCAGACACTGTCTTAGCAGTGTCGCTTCCAGCGGCACGACTGACTTCGCCTTCCCCCTTTTCCCTTTCCCTTTTGCCCCTGTGACCCCCTGCCCACGGCCACCCCTCCGGCCAAGCCAGCCAGAGGGAGGTGGAGTCTCTGCAGGTGTGAGGAGGCTGGTGAAACATGAATCCTCCTCCTCTTCCCACTCCGAACCGAGCACCGTGGAGGTCTTCCTGTCCAGAGCAGGTTTGTTGGTTGGTTGGGGGTTTTTTTAACACCCTGTCTGTGCTGAAATCCCAGCAGCAGTGGAATTCCAAGCTAAGGTTGTGAAAGCAGATGGACGGATGTGTTGGAGGGCTTCCCCCGATGATACAGGCCTTTTGCAAAGTTATTTAAAGAGTTTTAATTATTTTTTATGGAGCCAAATAGATCAAAAGGCAAGTCAGATTACAGCCTTACGAATACTTCTCTTGGATTCTTAGCTTCCAAAAGAATCACCATCAAAGACAGATTGTGACTTTTCTTGGACCTACTGGCATCTTACCCACGTCCTGTCTTCCAGCCTTGGTCATCCACAGGCACCGAAACGCATGTTGGTGCTTCTGGAAGCACCTTTTGCTCTAGAGGACACAGGTAGTTCTGTACCTGTCATTCTTCTCTACAAATATCTTCACTTTTCTCCCTTTGCTCAGCTGCCTTTTTCACAAATATATGCAAACTGTAGCAAAACCAAGGCGTTCGGCGAAGTGCAGGATGAGCTGGGAAAGGCGAGAAGCCAAGGTGAGGAGATCCCAGCCGGGTGGAATCTTGCTGCTCCTGTCCCATGGACTTTGGTGGGGCCAGGATTTCACCTGGGTACCTTGTTCTTCCTTGCCAATGTCAACATTCTCATTGATCATGGGTAGGTCTAACACCTACTTAATTCATGACAAAAACCTTCCGATTTAGCTGCACTGGTTCCGTGTAAATTTTCAAATAAACCATTTTTTCTTTAAATAAGAACCAGGTTTCTCTCCCAGCATCTCCTCAGACTCTGTGGGGCTGCACCAGGTAGTTGGATTCTCCCTCTTCATATCGGCCACTGTTGCCTTCTTCCAGTGACACCTAAATAACAACAGCAACAGCGTGTGTTGGAATTGTCTTCTTCCTGAGAAACAGCTTGTTCTACCTTCACCTCTTTGCTTCTGGTGCTTTTTTAAATAAAAAAAAAAAAAGCTGAACACCTCACTCCTTCCTTGCCATCAAGCAATTTTCTACGATGTCTGTGACTGTCGTACCTTGAAACCTGCCACGAAAGACAACCCATTGCCAGAAGCCAAATGACTCAAGGTGCTACTTTCCTTCCTGCAGGCCTGGTGGTCCCTAAGGAAAAGCGTGGTTCCACCCAGCAAAGGAATTAGAAGTATACTGTACAATAAACCCCCCATAAAGCAAATAATCTGAAAGGATTTAAGCCACTCGGTGCCGGGATTTCACGGAGTGCGGTGGGAGCCTCGATCCTGGCACCTGCAGGAGCTGGTTCTCTCTTCATTCCCCCTTTCCAGTTGCATCCTGGGTTCATGGTGTTCACTCCCTTTCTCTGCTCCTCGGTTCCTTGCAGACATTCACCACCTTCGCTCTGCATCCATCGTCCCGGTTCACCATTGCTTCCATCGGGAGCCTCTGGGCTCCTGCCCCGTCGGTTTGGGGGTGCTCAGTGATGTGGGAACACAGGTCTTTCCTAAAATCCTCTGCGTGGCTCAGTGGGGCCACACCAGCACTGCTGCTGCTGCCCCTTGGACTGGAGGAGTTAGGGGGACTTGTTGCTTTAGGCAGTGAGCATGGATAGCCCTCTTCCTTAAATATGGGAAGAGCAGAGCAGGTCATGCAGGAACATTTTTCTTGTAAAAATCTCATTTTGCATTTTAGTTTCTTTTCCTTCTCCTCCCCTATTTAAAAAGCTGTAAAAACCCACCCAGTATGTCACGATTTCACCTTTATATACCCTTTTCTAGTGGTTTTGGGGGGTCCCAGAGCAAGGAGGCTGTTCCCTTACCCCAATTTTGGCTCCCCCAGAGTGTGGGCTCTGTATTTATTGTCATTTACCCTGTAAATATGGAGGGGGTGGGGGTGCCTGAGGTCCTGAACGTGCAGCCTCACCTGTTGCGTGTAGACAAATACATACAGTACTTAAAGATTTATCTGTAGCTTTGCTTTTTATATGTAAAAATCTATTTAAAAGAGAATTTTAAAACCCAAACAGTTCAAACCCCTGGGTTTGTGTGACATTCCGATGGCCCATCCCCTCCGATGCCGGTGTGTGCATCCACCTTCCGAGGAGGACCAGCTGTGAGCCAAGCCCTCCTCTTCCTCCCTGCCCTTGGGTAACTCAATTTTGTCATCAGAGTTATGGAGTGCTGAGCTTTCTTCACAGTTCCCTTGGAAATATTGTATTCTTTTCTTTCCTTATTTTTAAGGGTGAGCAGAGAGCCGGGCAGTGCTCAGGAGTGTTTCCTAATTGTGCCACTTTGAGGCTCTTTGAGCTGAGGATGGAAAGAATAAAGCAAAAACAAAAAAAGGAGAGAAAAAATGGAAAATCCACATAAAAACTAACTTTTCCCATGTTATAACCTCGCACGTGCTTCTGTCCCACTAACACACACCATGTACCAAATAAAACCCTTCTAACACCTGATGTCGATTGAAGTGCTTTGTTCTGATGGAGGTGTGCAGAGTTGGAAACGCAGGGATTCATCTTTAACCTTCCATGCTCCGACTTGGGTTTGAAAAAAAGGAATTTGGGCACGTTTTTTATGCTGAAACTTTATAAACTTCATCAGTCGCTCCAGGTGATCGCATTCCTCCAGCTTCTCTCCGGGGTCTCTCGGATCTACTGCCTATGCAAACTTCTGCTCTTGGAGATTTAAACAAAACCCCACTAATTCTGCCTGTTCTGCATCTCGTCTTTGTATTTCCCTTCAGGGCTTTGTATACTTCACTGAGGTTCCCTTTTTTTTAATTTTTTCTAAATATATATATATGTGTGTGTGTATATATACAGACTTAGTTCCAAAACAATAACTCCCTTAGAGGTAAAACATGGATATACTCCGTCTTGAGAACTTGCAACTCATTTTTTTAAAGCATTTGTACATGTAAATGTTCCTCCTTGAATTCCTTGATTACCCTCATTTTTTATTTTAAATCTGAGTGTTAGGAGTAGAGAGCATTTTGGCCACGGTGCAGAACGGGGCAGAGGGCATCGTCCTGTCTGTGCCCTCTGGAAAACATCCCAGGGATCCATGGACTCGGAGAACATCTTAAAGGATGGAGAAAAACGAGGTCCTTGTGTTGATTTGGGATTTCCAAAAATATTATTAAAACCATGAACTCCCCAGTTTTGTGGTTTTTAAGGTCACCCCAAAGCCTCACAGCTGCGGAGCGGCTTTGCAGGGAGGCAGAGGGGGACTTCTCTAATGAAGGTTTGCAAAGTGATTGTCCTTTCCCTTTTCTTTTTTTGCTTTAATCAAAAATCAGCTTTTTGGACAACAAAACGAGTAATTTTTGTCCGGAAGGAAACCCAGTCCAGCGTTACTTCCCCTTTTGTTTCCTCTCCCCACTCCTGCCTTTAAACACTCCGCTTCCCCGAAGCACAGCTGTTGGCTGTGGGGTGGGTGGGGGTATTTTGGGATTGACCCCGAGCACCCTCCCCTCAAAGCTCCCCCTTTTGCACATCACCCTCGAGGAAAGAAACTCCATGAAAACAATGCAAAAACTGGAATTTTTTGCAATATTCTGAAAGATAATCTGATTTTCTCTCATTCTGTGACACGTGCGACTCCTACGAAAGCCATAATTAATGGTTCCTTTGATTTTGTAGATCCTAAATCGTGTTTTGAATTTCAGCCTTTTTTTTTTTCAGTCTCCCTAGTCAGAGTGCTGTGTGTATGCTTTCATATATATTTATTTTTCAACGTGCTTTAAACCTGTCTACAAAAATAAAGCTGAACAAACACAAAAAGGACGGTGTTTGAAGATTGTTGATTTTTTTTTTTTTTTTTGCTGGGAATATTCTATATTATACTGACTTTATATTAATTATTATAAACCTGTGTTTGTATTGAAGATGTGTTTAATATTTTGGGGAGGTTGAGATTTCGTAACCAGAAGTCAGTGGGAGAACATGCTGTGTTGTACTGATTTTCTGTCGATGTAGTTCAGGTAAATCTGATTTTATTTTCTAGTTGCTGCCCAGTTCCTCGCCTGCCGGGGGCTGCCCCTCGGATAGAACCTTTGTGATGGGATTTAGCTTAGACATACCTGCAAAAATCAATCAGTTTCAATAAATTGGGAAATTGCTGCTACAATTTTGTCTGCTTTTTCTTTTTTATTTGATATGTAATTATTATGATTTTCCTCCTTGCCCTGCCTGAAAGGATGGGGTGACATGGGGGATCCAGCTGCAGCCCTGTGATGCTGCAGGGTCCTGCACCCCACCCTTTGCTCCTGGATGCTGGAATGGGGGCCCCCAATCCTCAAAACCCCCCTTCACCCCAGCAGAAAGCCCTGCTCACCCTCAGGCTGGGGGTGCTGCTCCCTCCCCCTTCCCCTTCCCCATCCCAAACAGGCACCTGTTGCTCGCTCCCTCTCTCCCTGCTGTTGGTGGCAATTTCCTTCTCTTTTGGTCTTTATCTGAAATTAAAGTAACTCCCAGGAGGATGCACAGGGTGATGCCATCCCTGGGGGATGTGGGATGCAGGAGGAGGGTGACAGCAATGGGTTTGGGGGTGCCAAGGGGCCCAGGGTGCCCACCCTGCCTGTCTTAATAGTAACTAAAAAACATGAATCATTTTTAAAAAATCCAAATATTTATTTTTTTCTTCTTTTGGATCTGACACATCACATCCCCGGAGGGGACAAGTTGGGGCACAGCACCAGCCTGACCCATGGGGCCAGAGCAGTGTCCGACCCCCTTCAAGGGGGGACCCTGCAATGGGGGGGTCCCTGATGCAAAGGGAACCTTCCCACAGGGCAGGAGGGTGGCAGGACCACCACCCCTCCCTGTTCCCTCCCTGCATGGGGGGAGGAGCAGGGTGGCATGACCTGGCCAAAGCCAAGCTGCTGCCGGGGCTGGAGAGTGACAGGACGAGAGGGAAGAAAGGGTTTAGAGGGGAAGAAGGTTTTTTTGGGTAAAAAGGGGGCTTTAAGTGAATTAAACCCCTTGAAACCTGCCGAGGGCTGGAGGCACCCCGCTGCCGCAGCGCCGCGGCCCGCGCGCTCTCATGCTGTGGGAGGGAGTAGGTAAAAATACCAATTTTCATATACTTTATTTAAAAAATAAAAACCACACGAAGGAGAAAAAAAAAAAGTAAAGGAAAACAAAAAGACCCCTCTTTGTGCAGTTTGGCTTAGTGCAAATGGGCGCATTCCTGCAGGCACTTCCCGGGGCATCGCCCCGGCGGGGGCTCCCCAAAACGAGAGAGAGAAATGACATTACAAAGAGTAAAAACCCCCCTGGGGGGGGCGAGGGGGGGCAGGCGCCCACCTCTGCCCTGGGCACTGGGGCTGCCCCCCAGGAGCAGGCGGGGGGCAGGAACAGACACCCCCTTTTCCGAGCCCCCGCCGGCCGCAGGCACAGCTTATTTGAGCCGTGGGGGCGTCCCCAAACCGGAGTGGGGAGGGGGCCGGGAGCAGCCGGACGCCCCCCGGCAGCCCCCGCCGGCAAGGAGCGGGGTTGGACTTAGCTTATTTTCAAAGGGAGAAAAAGGCAGAGGGGACAAGCTCCGTGGCGGGGGGGCTGTGTGTGTGCATAAAGCTTTCGGGGGGGCCGTTCCCTGAGTCCGGGGGGGCGGCCGGGGGGGCGCGAAGGCACCTCGAGTGCAAAATGTGCAAGAAGGAGGGAGCGGCGCGGCTCCGTCAGTCGAGGAAGCGCTGGCAGGCCTTCTTCCAGCGGCACGCCGTGCACCACATCTCCCGGTGCTCCATGCCGTACACCTTGCGGCACTTCTTGGCCTCTCCCCGCGGCCGCCTGCAGGCAGAGGGGACAAGTCACAACGGGGGGAGACGCGCGGGTGAGAGGGGACGGGGTGGGGCGCGACGGCGATGGCTCACCTGGGCACGGCTGGTGGCTTGGGCGGTGGTGGGGTGGGGACAGTGGGGGACACCGGTGGCCGCGGGGGGGTCCGGCAGCCCTGGAGAGAGAGGACACGGCTCCTGTCAGACAAGGCGATGAGGGAGCGCAGCAGCCCCACCTCCATCCCTGTCCCCACTCCATCCCTGTCTCCCCTCCATCCCCGTCCCCCTCACCTGGTACGCGTGGTCTGTGTGGACGTGGCAGCGGCCGGGGGGAGCTGGGGGGCTGCAGGGGGTGGCCAGGGCCAGGTCGAGGATCGGCAGCGCTGGAGGCAGAGGAGCCTCGGGGCCGGGAAAGGCGGGAGGCACCGAGGATGTGGGAGAGACCGGAGTGAGGCTGGAGAGCCCGTCCGTCAGCGCGTCCACGTCCACGTCCAGCTCCGTGTAGTAGAAATCCTCCTCGCCATCGCTCTGCTCCAGGTCGGCTTTCCGGCTGCAGGGAGAGCAGAGGCTGGCTGGGACACTCTCCCCCCGGCATGGCAGGACCCTGCAAGGGGTACCAGGGGGTCTGGGGGTGTCCTGGGGGACCCCATGTGCTTACCCAAGGTGCACAGTTCGGATGTGCTTCTGCATCCCTGAGGAGCTGCTGAGGACTTTGCCACAGCTCTTCCACAAGCACTTGAACATCACCTTGGTGGAGTTCTGTGCGAGACAGGTGTGTCAGGCTGGCAGCCCCATCCCCATCATCAGCCTCATTCCCAACCTCATCTCCAGCCCCACTGTCATCCCAGTCCCAATATCATCCTCACTGTCATGCCCAACCTTACCCCCATCATCATCCACATCCCCAAACCCATCCCAACCTTCATCCCTATCTCCAACCTCATCTTCTTCATTCCCACCCCAAATGTCATCCTCCTCCTCATCCCTACCCTCACTATCCCCATTCCCAAACTCATTCATGTACCCAACCTCATCCCAACTGTCACCCCCATCCTTAACCTCATCCTCCTCTTCATCCCCATCCTTACTATTCCCAACTTCACCCCCATCATCATCCCCAGCTTCATCCCACCTTCCTCTTCCGTGGGGTGGGCTCTCCGAAGACGAAGTGGGTGCCGTCGGGCTCATCAGGGCCCTCATCCGGCAGTGGGCCAGGCAGGAAGGTGCTGGGGACGTGGCTGGAGAGGGGGGGTGAGGGGGTGGAGGGGGTGGATCGGTCGCTGGAGGGGTCCCAGCTCCAGTCCCCGCTGGTGTTGCTGCTGCTGCTGCAGCTGGAGGACATGGCAGGAGCCTCCTTCCAGACCTCGCTGCTGGGCTCTGGTGAGGAGAAGAGGAAGGTCAGGTCCTGCCTTGGGACACGTGTCCAGGGATGGGGGGGACAGGGACGCGCTCTTACCTGGGCCATGAGCGGCTGGNTCTTACCTGGGCCGTGAGCGGCTGGTGGGTGCCCGAGCACCAGCGGGCTGGCGGAGAGGCTGGTGAGCACCGCGGCCGCCATCACCTCATCGATGCCCGCCTTGCCCGAGAGCTTCCTGCCAGCGAGAGCAGCAGGGGCTGTGTCAGGATGGACGGGCCCCCAGGACCCTCTATCACCCACCCTATCCCCCTGAGGTGCCGGGACCTCCCACCCACGCTGGCCTGCACCCACCCCAGGGTGGTTTGTGTGGGGGTACATGGATGGCACAGGGTCTCAGTGGCCCCACCATGCTGGAGGCATCACCAGGTGGAAAAGCACCCACAGGTGTCCCACACCCTGCAGCACCCTAAGATGCTGCTGACCCCTCCAGGAATCACCCCAGCAGCTGGCTGGAATTCCCTTGGGCATGGCACAGGCGGAGCTGCAGGCAGGGTGCCAAAATGCCACCGCCTGTGCCATGCCAGGGGCAACCCTCCACACCCGTGGGCAGCTGCATCCCGCCCAGGCACACGGGGATGGCTTGCCTGGGGCCAAACAGTTCCTTGAGGTGGAAAAAAACCTGTAAAAAATTCAGATTGAAAAAAAGAAAAAAAGCAAGAGATCAAGAGCACCCGAAAGCCTTTTGCAAACGGACAACGTGGTGATGCTCCCAGCTGGGAGTCCCCGGAGCTGCCACAGCGGGACAGCCGCTCACTGCCGGGGATCCCGGCGTGGCCAACAGCGGCCAAAGTCCTCCTGCAGAAAAAATCCCGGCTCCCGCAGGGAGGCCGGTGCCGGTGGGAGGGTGGTGGCCGGTGCCGGTGTCCCTACCTGTGCCGGGGCACGGGGATGCACTGCACGGCCGAGTGCAGCGCCAGGCACCGCTCCAGCCCCGCGTCCAGCACCCGCAGCACGGCCTCCTGGCTGGCCGGGTCCCGGCGCGACGGCGGCTCCCCCAGCCAGCCCTCGGATCCCAGCGGAGCCTGCGGGAGAGACGGCGGCGGGCAGCAGGGATCCCCGAGCAGCGGATTCCGCAGGGATCCCCCTGACCTCGGTGGGATGGGGAGGTGGGTCTGGGGAGCTGGATCAGTGCCTCCAGGCAGGGCTGCGGTGGGACCCTGCCAGCCGCTCAGTGGGTCCCCCCGGCGGTAAATCCCAAGTGGATCCCACCAGGTCGCAGTGGGATCCAGCCAGGAGTTCCTTAGCACTCTCCAGGTCCCCCCGTGATGCTGCTCCCAGCACCATCGCCCACTGGCCGAGCATCAGCAGGGATCCAGCAGGGATCTCCACAGAGCCAGGAGACGACCCGACACCCTCCTGGCAACGCAGCTCTCAGGTGGCAGCACCCACATTCCGGTGTAGATCCACACCTTCCGAACCCACATCCCAAGTTTATCCCGCTCTGAGCGGGTCACCCGGGATGCAGCGGGTACCCCCAGAGCTGGGAGCACACTTGTGCCTGCCAGGCCAACCCGAGACACCGGCACGCACTGCCCGCGCTCCGGCACCGAGTGGGTCCCACTCCCGGCAGATCCCACGTGATCCAGCACCGAGCCGATCCCGCTGCAAGCGGATCCCGCTCCAAAAGCGGATCCCGCTCCAAGCGGATCCTAGCTGATCTCCCTGGGGCGGGGCAGGGCGGATCCCCGCGGCGGGAGATCCCTGGAAGATCCCAAAGGGCTGCGACCCAGGAGCGACGATCCCCCGCGGGGGGTGCGGCTGATGTGACCCACCACCACCCCCGGCGCC